>JARYHS010011908.1:0-15024 GCA_031002005.1 Vandiemenella viatica
CCATGTTGACCTATAACAAAATAAATTTTAGTTAGACAAGGAAAAGATAGTAAAACTCAATAAAAATAAATCTAAACACTTACCAACAAAGACGTCCCCAGGCTGGTTGGGATCATCATGTTCAGGGCAATCTGTGGAAGAAAAAAATCATCTTTTTTTACTGCACAGCCAAAAAGGTTTAAAGTAATTCAGTTAAGAAATTTTTTTTTAACTTACAATTGGCAAAATACCTAGTCAGCTCGGAGGATGCATTGACACAGCTAGCTGAAGCTACAACAGAAAAAAATTTTAGTTGGTTACAGAAAAAAAATCAAACAATATTATCTACAGCAAGAAATATATAGTACTACTTACCCCTTGCAAAATTATTGTCAGAACCATCAGTAGCATTCATAGGCTCTGCAACAAAAAAAAAATTTTAGTTGGTTACATAAAAAAATCAAACAATATTAGCTACAGCATGAAATATATAGTACTACTTACCCCTTGCAAAATTATTGCCAGCAACATCAGTAGCATTCACAGGCTCTGCAACAGAACAATTAATTTTCTTTTAGTATCAACACACGCACGAGAAATTAAAAAAAATTAATTACAGTCAAATACATACCTAAAGTGTATAGCAACAGCAGCTCCGGAGTTGAGACAACTCGTGGTTCTACAATAGAAAATAAATTATAGTATGCAACAAGTAAACATCTACAGCAAAAATATTCCAGTTTAGATGCAAAAACTTACCATTATCTAAATCATCGCTAAACGCGGTGAGATCTGTTGTAGATCTGAAACAGGGAAAAAGAAAAATTAGTCTTAATATAATAATAATTTAAACTAATACTACTAACAATAAGGAAATTAGCTTACTGTTTGCGAGGTACTCTTCCCCATCAGCAGCAGATAGAAACTGGGAGCTCTGTAAAAGAAAATTCATCTTTAGTATCACTGATACATACACACAAACACACACATATTAATAATAATAATAATAATTATAAACTTATTACCTTCATAAGACTGAGACATTGTGTTGAACACTGCGAGAAACACACACTGCGGTAACTGCTAGAAGCGCACACGGCAAGGTTCGCAACGGTACAGAGCCAGAGCTGGCCACGGGCGCTCCTTTTATAGCGTCGCGTGGAGCCTCTCACTCCGCGCTTACACAAGAGATACCGCTTGCACAACTGGTAGAGTACACATTTCGCAAAAGCAAACAGTCGAGTGGGTATTTCCGTAGGTGTGTTGAAACAGTGTACACATTTCACAACGTGCGCATTCCAGAACAGAAATAGCCATTGCTCAGGGCTTGGGTGGGCGGTGTGGAATATCTGCGCCCAAAGATATTAAGCCCTTGGCAATCTGTGGAAAAAAAAATCATCTTTTTTTACTGCACAGCCAAAAAGGTTTAAAGTAATTCAGTTTAGAAATTTTTTTTTTTTAACTTACAATTGGCAAAATACCTAGTCAGCTCGGAGGATGCATTGACACAGCTAGCTGAAGCTACAACAAAAAAAAAAATTTAGTTGGTTACAGAAAAAAAATCAAACAATATTATCTACAGCAAGAAATATATAGTACTACTTACCCCTTGCAAAATTATTGTCAGAACCATCAGTAGCATTCATAGGCTCTGCAACAAAAAAAATTTTAGTTGGTTACATAAAAAAAAATCAAACAATATTAGCTACCCCTTGCAAAATTATTGCCAGCAACATCAGTAGCATTCACAGGCTCTGCAACAGAACAAATTAATTTTTTAGTATCAACACACGCACGAGAAATTAAAAAAAAATTAATTACAGTCAAATACATACCTAAAGTGTATAGCAACAGCAGCTCCGGAGTTGAGACAACTCGTGGTTCTACAATAGAAAATAAATTATAGTATGCAACAAGTAAACATCTACAGCAAAAATATTCCAGTTTAGATGCAAAAACTTACCATTATCTAAATCATCGCTAAACAGCGGTGAGATCTGTTGTAGATCTGAAACAGGGAAAAGAAAAATTAGTCTTAATAATAATAATAATAATTTAAACTAATACTACTAACAATAAGGAAATTAGCTTACTGTTTGCGAGGTACTCTTCCACATCAGCAGCAGATAGAACTGGGAGCTCTGTAAAAGAAAATTCATCTTTAGTATCACTGATACATACACACAAACACACACATATAATAATTAATATTATAACTTATTACCTTCATAAGACTGAGACATTGTGTTGAACACTGCGAGAAACACACACTGCGGTAACTGCTAGAAGCGCACACGGCAAGGTTCGCAACGGTACAGAGCCAGAGCTGGCCACGGGCGCTCCTTTTATAGCGTCGCGTGGAGCCTCTCACTCCGCGCTTACACAAGAGATACCGCTTGCACAACTGGTAGAGTACACATTTCGCAAAAGCAAACAGTCGAGTGGGTATTTCCGTAGGTGTGTTGAAACAGTGTACACATTTCACAACGTGCGCATTCCAGAACAGAAATAGCCATTGCTCAGGGCTTGGGTGGGCGGTGTGGAATATCTGCGCCCAAAGATATTAAGCCCTTGGGAGATGGTGCCATCTGTGCGTCCGATCGGTGAACTAACATATGCGCAAGCCCACCCGGTGTCGCTATCTGTGCGGCTGGTTGAGGAACTAAATTGAGGTTTGAACGCCCGCCAAGGGAGGTAACCCCCACCACCTGAACGCTGATTGGCTGATTCAAAAAGCCCGCCGGAGGGGAGGGGAGGGAGGTCCCCCCCCACCACTTAGTGACGTCACGGGTTTTCCCGGTTTCTGGCCAGGAAAGACAGTCTCCTCCTACTACAGTGGATACATTCCGGCCAAGTCTTTCTGCAATATCGCGAAAAGAAAATCCACCTTCTCGTAGCCCTATTACACGACCTCGTTCAAACTCGGTGAGCTGTTGATAATGGCTTCTTCGTCTTCTTAAAGGCATTCTTGGCTAACATCAACTCACTATGTCAAATCTCAGCGGTAAATAACGTTCACAAACTTTACAGCGCGTATTTAAAGCAAACCTGATTTGCAAGCTCTGAGTAGCGCTACTAGCGCCACACTTATGCGCGAAGCGCGAAATTTGAATCGATGTCATCTTTCAGATGTATAAACACGCCTACCAAATTTCGTTTATCTAACACAAGTCTTTCTTGGTGTTGGGATTTTTTTTTTCCGTCTGTGTAAGTAATTTCCGAGTAACGTCCAAACTAATCATAGGAACCAAATAAATTCAAGGTGTTAGTTAAGCTTGCTGATCTCTGTCGATAACAGAAGTTGAGGCATGTAATGTCATTCAGAATAAAGCAGTTAACGTCCAAATACAAGCAATTAATGTTATCAAAGAGAGAAGCAAAGGATGGGTTTATGAAGAATATGGCTATATTAGAAAACTGAGTGGAAGGGAAGGTATTCAGACAATTGTAGATAAGAATGGAGTTGAAGTCACTGAGGATTTTGAAATTGCAGAAATATTGAGTAACTGGTTTAGTGAGACCACTAGAGACAATCATCCATTGATGGGAGGGAATAAGTCAGAGGGAATGAATCTCCCAAAAAGTACAAATGAGGGAACTACAAAATTTGAAATAGATTCTCAGGAAATTGTAAAGGAACTCAGAAAGGTAAAAAAACGTAAAGGGGCTGGTGTAGATAAAATTACTACAGATCTATTAAAGATTGTGAGATATGATATTGTACCTTACCTTGAAATTTGATTTAAAATGAGTTTGGAGTCTTGCTGCTTATCAGAGGATCGTAAAAGAGCTATAGTAGTACCGGTTCATAAAGGAGGGGTTACAAATAGGGTTGAAAATTATAGGCCGATTAGTTTGACATCGGTGGAATAAATATTTACATGCTTCTGTGCATTCTGTACATTATTTCAATAGTAACAAATAATATTAACCAAAAGCTTCGTGGCTTGGGTCGGCAAAAGGAAATCTCAGGTAAATGAATTTAAAAGATTCCAAAAACGCTGTATCAAAAGAAAACTTAGTTGTGACGAATCTGGCGAGGAAGAAGTGCTACTGCAAGCAAGTACCCATTTTCGGGTGCATGCATTTAAGTGAACTTAAAAGGCGAAAGATGGCTTATGATAATATCAATGAAAAGTTTTCATTCCTTTTATGACTTGAGAAGAAAGGAGAAGAAGAAATAAGGAACAGGGCCAAAGAATTATAATGGCTCTATCTGGAAGATCTTGCGGACGGTCTGCAAGATGAATGTGTGATGTGCTCTTCAAATATTATATACAATCCGAAAAAAAAAAAAAACAAGAAACCAGAGAGCTTGAGACAAATAGGGGTTTTTAAAATAGAAAACAAATTTGAAGTGGTGTTTCCTTGCATTGATATTACATGACGTATGTTTACCTGCACGGCAGTGACTAACTTGCTTAAAAATAATGAAATCCTTCACTGAGTCTCCACCGCTCTGGTAACCAATAGTATTCAGGAAATTGATGTCTAAATTATACTCTCCCTTGGGTGTGGTTGGAATTGTTTCAAGTGACTGCACTGATATTATTTGAGAAAGATAGGGCATTTGAACTCTTGAATTTATAACTTCTGCCGGTGAAGTTAACTTGATACCATGTGATGGGGATAGTTCTGATTATACAGGGTGATTCACAAATATATGCAAATATTTTAATATGTTATTCTACAAGTAAAACTAAAGAGAAACATTCATACAAACATAGGTCCGCAAATGTTTAGTTACGGAGTTACAACTAATAAAAGATTTTACCCGAATTTAGCAACCTCGCTAATATGAAGCCATCGCAAAACTGTACGAGGTTACAGTAAAGCACGATTTCCATTTATTTTGTTGTTATTGATTTGGTGAATGTAATAAAACAAGTCCTAGGCGTGTATCTGCAGTAGTTTTCCAGAAATTCCAGAGATTATACAAGTAAATTTGTTTACTTTCCATTAAGAATGTTGGCAACCGTAAGTGAGTGGTTTCAGTCGTTTCCTAACCTTCATAAATAATCTACAAACTACAACATATACTATGTAGTTTCACTTAATACACTGTTATTATTATGTTCTTTCACTGAACGATGCACAAAACTAACTCGTTTCAAGGTTAGGAAACGACTGAAATCACTCACTAACGGTTGCTAACATTCTTAATGGAAAGTAAACAAATTTACTTCTATAATCTCTGGAATTTCTGGAAAACTACTGCAGATATACGCTTGGGACTTGTTTTATTACATTCACCAGATCAATAACAACAATTAAATGGAAGTCGTGCTTTACTGTAACCTCGTACAGTTTTGCGATGGCTTCATATTAGCGAGGTTGCTAAATTTCAAGTAAAATCTTTTATTAGCCATAACTCCGTAACTAAACATTTGCGGACCTATCTTTATATGAACGTTTTTCTTTAGTTTTACTTGTAGAATAACATATTAAAATATATTCATATCTTCTTGAATCACCCTGTAGGTATATGTGATGACTGAGATGGAGAATTTTCTGTTTGGTGATGACTTACTTTGAGGATGGGGAGGGCAACGGTACATTAGTATCAGAATCAATGAAATATTTTGTTAGTTATAATGAACCAGATAATACTGATTGAGTGTCCTGTCTATGGACCGATGATGAGCGAAATGTCCCTTGATATCTTTGTGTGGGACTACCACTTCCAATTAGTAATTCTTGATTGGTGTATTGAAGTTTAGCGACACAAGAATGTTCAGTTAATAAACCTATTTGGGCGTATAGTTCAATTATGTTTAATAAAACTTCTTATCGGCTGCGTCATTTCTGATTTGCAAACACTTTTCGTCCTCCCGCACGAGCACGCGCCAAGTGACAGACCTAGCACAATTAGGGTTAAGCATGCTAGATCTGTTGACGCAATGTGATCTAGTGCGCTAGGTAGTACACTAGATGAGTTAGCGTGGCAGAGCCCATATAGCTGCACTAGGCTGGAGCATTAACTGTCTAATTACCTTTACACAATACGAAATCAGCGCGCTAGGAAACTTAGTGCTCTATATATTAGATAATGTAATGCCCGCATTAGCTGTAAATGCATCTTTATTATCACAGAAACAACTTGTTTTAAAATTAAGGAATGGGTCGAAACAAAGATTAGGTTTATAGATTTTCACAAATAAAATGTTGTGGTGAATGTTTTCTATTCCCCAGACGCGTTTGGCCCTTATGGTGTGGGGCATCATCAATGGAGATATGGCGGTGTGGAACATCACTTTATGCACTCTTACAGACCTGTTTATACATGTAAAACTATTTACCACTTTTACAGACTTGTGTTTTTGATGCTGTAGTTGAGTATTGTGCCAAGTATTTATTTACGAGCTTGAACCATAAGAACATAGGTAAACATACTGTTTACAGAATACATGTGCTTCATCACCATATGACCGGGAACCCAGCCGAAAATAATCTCTTTCCTTCGAGTCTGAAAGAAAAGGAAGGCATGGTGTATGTCCCGGACAAGGTATTCCCAATTGCCCAAATGGAGCTGAGGAATAATAACATTCGATTATAAATAGATATCACCCGTGATTTCATTCGCATGGACTGTGTTGACATTTATTTTTTATGTATTTCGCTAATAGTTTTTCATCCGACTAGATTTTCTGTACATAAGCAAGTATCTTAAAAATCGTTCCTACCCTCTACTGGTTAGTTATTGTGAAAATCCTCTTTTTTTCATCTTTTACCTAGTAAAGGTACACAAACGCCGTAGAGGACTCTTTTTAATATAATATCTTACACAATTCAAAGATTTTAAATATAAAATTCTTTTATTAATCATTTTTATACTTTGCACTAACATGTCTTGTTGGCTAAGGTCATTGCGGCATTCGAGAAACGGTGGTGAAAGAAATTTTTATGATTTAGTACATGGCCAGAACGGTATGAGAGAGGGTGATCAACGATTCCTAAACTTCAAAGTATGTGCCAGTCGCTTCAGTTAAGTCACAAACTTCTACACATTGCACATAATGGGAGGATAACTGTCGATGATGATTTGTCTGATGGGGCCCTTAAGCCCGGGAGGATCCCCTTGGTGTCTTTCAGAGAGTAGGTTTAATAGTTCGGCAACAGGTTTCACGGTCTGCCTTCTTTAATCTTCATATAAACAACACACTACACTTAACAGCAGTCATCTACACTTACACAACCACAATTAAACACTTGGAGGTAAGCATATGGCTTCTCTACTTACCTAACTGGCATAGTACGTCTCCTCCACGAGTCTCGGACCTGTCTCAAGTCTTAATACGTGCGTACATTTTACTATATTCTGCTTGCAACAGCTTTATTAGCTGGCTTCGCTTTGCAGGGGACGCCGGTTCGATTTCGGCCCAGGGCATGCGTGGTTTTAATTAATTGCTATGTCCATCCTGTCCTTTCCTTTAATTTACATGCCATGCTTCAGTAATGTTTACACGAAAATGTCCAATAGTCCCTAAATGATGGCCATCCCGTCATGAGACACAATTAATTATAATTAATTATCCCTTATGTTGACGCGTAAATGGTGAAAGGCAACCCCCGCCACCCACCCAAGTGATGTCACACACACAGCACCGCACTATGAAACAGGGCCGCATTTAAGCATAGGCTTAGGGGAAAAAAAAAAACCGAAAGGGGGGCCCGCACCACTGTATAGCCTAAGAGGCCCACATACCCTAAATGCGGCCTGGCATGAACTCGAGGTCACCACTATTATTACGCCCATTAATTATGCAAACTATTACACCATTATTTATATCGAACCTAGGACCTTCCTAATCCCAACTACACTCTTAAACCATGCAGCAAACCGGAAACGCATTTTAGTGGCTTTTCTACAAGAAAACAATAAATACGTAAAATGTCACAATTTTTTCCTGAGAGTATTAAGTAAAACGTGTTCGGTTTTATGTGTGTGTCATCAGTCTCTCGATTAGTTTTGATGCAATCTTTCATGCCTTTCTATCTTGCGCTAACCTCTTCATCTTAACATATCTTTACAACGTCATCTTCAATTATCTTCTTTATGTACTGTAATCTTTGTCTACCTCCGCGGTTCTTACCTTTCACTATTCCCTCTACTAGCAAATTAACTAATCCCACATGTCTTAAAATGTGACCTACCATGCTGTATCTTCTTTCTGTAAGACTCTTCCATATGCTTTTTTCCTCACCTATCATTTTAAAAACATGTTTATTTCGTACTTTATATGTCCACTTAATTTTCAGCATCCTTCTATAACACTACATTTCAAATGATTCAACTTTCTTTATTTATTTTTTTCTGGTATTCCTAAAGTCCATGCTTTGCTACCATAAAGTGCTTTCGGAGTCCTATGTCAATATTTGAAACTAAAAGATTTCTCTTTTTTATGAAGTCTCTTTTCGGTGGTGCTATTCTGCTTTTAACATCTTTCTTGCTTCGTCTGTCAGTTGAAAATTTTACTTCCAAAGTAGCAGAATTTATTTACTACTCCTATTGCACTGATAATGTTTAATCTACTATTATTGCTATCATTCTGCTATATTTCATCACTTTTGTCTTAATTTGGTTTCTATTTAGTCCAAAATCTTCCTTCAGTATTTTATTCATGACATTCAGTATTTTCTCAATATCCTCAATCAGTTCTGCTAACAGGACAATGTCCCTAGCAAATCGTAGCATACTGATTTTTTACCCCTTGAACGCTTATACCACCTTAAAATTTTTACATGTCCTCGGGATACCGGCTGGATCTTTAATGCAGTGGCTTTCCATTACCTTCTGCATCCTCATGCCATTGTTCATTTATGATTCATCCGCCTTTAGGGGCCGTTTCCAACTCCAAGAGCAAGAGAGTGCCTTGGGTCACTCCCTCCTTCTCCACCTACCTTTCAAGAAAAATGTCACAGTTTCTTCTTGATAGAATGCTGTAAAATGCGTTTGGTGAATAAACGAACAATACATTCAGCTGGGCTGGCAATAAACATTTATCATTTGCTTATAATTTTTTATCTGCAGTCAAGAATCAAGGCCCACAATATCGAGTTTTTCAACTTCTGTATATTACATTTTTCTCGTCGATATACCATAAAACAATTAATTTATTATATAGTTTTGGTCATTCTTATGAACAATTTGTGTTAATCACTAACTTTGAATTTAAATATAAATGATTCTTAAATTGAGGTTGTTACGTTTTTAAGCTCCACAAAATTAAATTCAGGTTTTTTTTTTTGAAGGTAAGCTCAACAAACATGGCTTGAGTTTTTGGTATTTTTCCGTAGCATGCTTCGACAAATTGTATTCCATTTTGTATTCAAAACGAAAACTCATTAAAAAGAAGAAATGGCCAGCATCAAACAATAAAAATAAGTTAAAACTTGGAAAATAGGGAATATACCTACCACTCGCAGCCACAGCGTTAACTGGAACGTGACGTCACTAAAGCAATCACCAATCATAGAGCGTTTTATGTTACGTGACCAATGATAAGCAATCAATTTTATGTTTTTATTAAAAGTAATCCATATTTACTTATAAAATGATAAAAAATAACTTCCTTAAGCAGCAATGTGCGCGCATAACAATTTGTAAAATATTTTCAGTACAGCCAAATAGTCTAAAGGCTCCTAAAAACAATCGTGGCTCATTGAGGTGTTGCATTGTGGTTCTAGAAAAGTCCATCATTGCTAGGAAACTTGAATGCCAAAAATTGTCTCCAAGTAGCTGAACATAACCATTTCCAGTCAACGGTCGGTTCATTTTGACCAGAGGTCCCAGTGCGTACCATGTAAACACAGCACACACTAGGATGCAGCTACGACCAACTCACACAGTGCCTTCTCTCACTGGTTTCATGATATGGGCTGTGATGTTTTCAGAAAGAATTTAAACTTTGTGTTTTCTTAATTTTTAAATCAATTTTTGGTGAAAAAATTATGACTGTGAATTGATTATTAAATACATAAAAATTATATTCTTTTCCAATAGCACACTAACAAAAAGAAATAGTTTACTGGAAGTGCTTGATGGTAAGGAAACTTTAACTTTGCTTATGCAATGACTGTAAAATGTATTAGTAGTCACAAGATTGCCATTTAAAAATCAATAATCAAATTAAAAATTTTAACACAAAGGATCAGAATACAGTTATTTTCCTTAAGATATTAAAGACAATCACTTAGAAGATTTATTAAAAAGACATTACAATTACATTTTTTCGGCCTAACACCCTGTATACTGCAGAACATCGCAACATCGTCGCACCTACCAGGCAGTACCTTCGTTGCAGACTAAAATGTACAGTGTGATTGCAGACGAACAAACAATTCATATAGGAACCAGTTGCATCCACCGCATTGTTGCTATGTATTTCTTTGCGTTTCAAACACCATGTGATTACCTAGACATGAACAATCGTAATAACGTGCCGATCACAAAAAAAATAAGAAACATCAAATCTTTTAGGCACTTCCGAACCTTCACCTTGACTGTTATAATTTATACATCATGAACTGTATTAAATGTACAGTGGTTTAATAGATTGTTTACTCGTCGAACTAGCTGTTGTACCAGGGCACACGATGTACTCATACTTCTTGAGTAATGTTTGAATCAAAAATTAGAGTTATCAGACAAGTAAGATGCGGGAAGGAGCGGGAATAAGCAGGATCATTTTGGCTAGAGTAATTTTATCAGCTAAACATGAAATCAACCACAAATTTCTTAAATATTTTGCAGGGTTTCTGTAGCGTATCTTTGCGGAACGTGTGGGGAAGGTGAGGTGAGGGGTGTGGCGGAAGCTGCAGACCTCATGTAGCCGATGCGTGACGTAACAATGCGTCTGTGATCTCCTGCAGGCAACTCACTTCTTTCAGGAATTCCGCTTTCACTTTGCTGAAAGCGTGCCTGCAACCGTGGAGATCAGCCACTTGTTCCTGGTCGGTCAGGACCTCGATGTGATTGAGATGGCTGTTCAGAGACATCTCCAGGCCACTGACAAGTTTCGCAATGATCTCAACAGCCCTAGCAGCCTCATTTGCCATACTCTGCAACAACACATCGACAGCGTTAAGTAATAGGAAATAAATAAGATAAATCTCAGAATCATAAAGTTTCACTACCAGTTCAGAAAGGCAAGTATAAGTTCATCTTCGTGAACAAACATGGTCTATTTTTTGATGTCATTTCCTTTGCCACCACTTCTTTCACTATGCAGATAAGTCCAACCAAATATTAAAAGTTTAGAGATATCGAAATAATTGCGAGATTTCCAGAGAAATCTCTTAGAAGTGAATCAAAAGTTATACAGCTAGTTTTACATAACGTATGTTGAATGTCAGAGTACTGTCGCTTAGCAAGAAAGATTAATGATCGATATATTTACTCATTCTGTAGAGGACCCCGCTACATTGGTCTCTCTCTCTTTTTTTTTTTATCTGCTTTACGTCTCCCTAACAGCGAGGTCTTTAGAGACGGGAAAGGACGGGGCAAGGGAAGGGTAGGAATTCGGCCATGGCCTTTTTAAGGAAGCATCCCGGTATTTGCCTGGAATGATTTGGGAATCCATGGAAAACCCAAATTTGGATGCCCGGACGGGGATTCGAACCGCCGTCCCCGAATGCGAGGCCAGAACGCTAGCCGTTACACCACCACGCTCGGTCCATTGCTCCCCAACACTGCGGTACTAGTGCAGTTGTTCCAGTCTAATTGAATATACAGCACCAGTCCCATCGATTAACCTGCAAGCCAGTCGCCTTTAAGATTACAATCATAAGTTTACTCACACATAGCAAACCAACCATAAAATGGAATCTTTCGATTCATATGCTCGTAGCTTGCTAGCTATATTGGTTGCAAGTATATATTCGTACATGTAGAATTCAGTCTATATCTGAGAAAAACTTCAGGAAGTTAGGTAAAAGTTTTTAAAGTAAATACCGTAGTAAAATGATCTAAAAATCCCAACTGACGGCCACTCGTGTAGTTTCTCCAGGGAAAAAATCCTTCATTTGCAAAGGAGGCAATTAAAATATAATTTATAAAATTCAAATTCGATGTAATATTCTTGCTTAACGAAATAGATTTTATGTGCAAATTTGAAGTTTACAGACAATTCTGCTTCCCAAATAAAAGTCTGCCTCAGACAGAATAACAGCGAAATGGCAACAGGCTTTGTTTCCCTCCGGATACGGAAGCCTAAAAAACCAACGCTGAAATCAAATGCACAGTAACTCAAATGAAGGAAGACATATTCACCAACATTTACTTCTTAAGGGCGGGGGAAAAAAATAAAATAGAAGCAAACAAATAGGACTAGATATACCTGCTTTTTCGAATAGTTATTTTTAATAGCCGAAAATGAGGTATCCGTTGTGCGCTGAACAGGCAAAGTAAAGTTTTTCCAAAACGTTTACCGTAATAAAAATTTCATAAATCTGGTCGCCTATGACGGGATTTCCAGTGCGCATTGGTGAAAGTTTTCCATCTTCAATGTGCGACTATCAACTATGCAACGAAACGCTTCGTAAAGTAGCTCAAATGAACAGTAACAGTCAAGGGCAACAGGGACACATCCGAATTAATTCCAGTACAACCCTCTCCGGTTTCAAAAGTTTCGATCATCTTCAGAAAACATTATAGTTGGTAACGTTCTAGTTTTTACTGTAGTCCACAGTGTATGTAATTTTAGACTTATAAAATAAATTCACTTACATTCTATTACCGGAAACTATCGTCATTACATGCACGAGCCATTTTGGCAACTGACGGAAATTATTAGCCCTTAGGTAGGTTGAAAGAAATCCCTAGGTCGATTCATATTTATCGGAGACCCGTAGTAAGGGACCATCCATAAACTACGTCACATCTTTAGGAGGGGTCAACAAAGTGTGGCATCGTGTGACAAGGGGGGGACGAGTCATAAGCTTCGTGACGTCACATATATATTTTGGCCCGTGGCGGCCGCGCGAGTTCACGCTCGCTGTAGTACAGTGTCGCACGTCGGCCGCCGTTAAATACGCAGAAACGCAGATAACACATTTGAGACTATGACAAAATATGACTTACGCATACTAATTTAATCGATTGAGTGGCATCTGTGGGCTATAACTTTCATCATTCAAAGCCACAAACCAACTAGCAATCACATACGACGCAAAAAAAGATGTTTTGCCCGTCACGAAGATTCGTCCTCAAAGAACTACAGCTAGAAGTGACAAGGAAGTTTTTTATTTGATAAACGATGACAATACTATACGGTTGTATTTTGATACATCGAATGTTTCTAACATTATCCAAATCGAGAGCTCTTTGACTTCTATGCTAGTCATGAATATCATAAAAGAATTGGTTCAAAGTCCATGGAGAAAAGATGATTAAATTTTGTATCATTCAATTGATTTGTTATTTTTTGTCAATTTTCTAAAAAAATTGATTTATTGTTGATTTTATGAAAAAATATTTATTTTAGATGTGCTGTTTTAACTTAATAATTTCTAAATTTAAAATTGCAAAATTTGTGACATCACACCAAGGGAGGGGGCTCACTTGTGACAAGGAGGGTAGAGGGCTCCAAAGATCGTGAAATTCGTGTGACGTATTTTATGGATTGCCCCTATTGGCAGTCTTGACATCAGGGATTACACTGCAGTCACCCGACTTCCGCGGTGAATTATCTGTACCATAAGCTCTAGTTTGAATTCATTTTTGGAAATAAGAGTTCTTTCCTGAACTGTTGTATTTGCCAAATAAACCTGCGCCAAATTTGTTTTATGCGTTGGCAACACCATGTTACAAACCACGCCTCATACCCTCAGTTGGTGATAGAGTGGAATGGTCATTGCACGTAGACGTTTTACCTGTAGCAAGAACCACAGCTGCTAGTATGGGCTGGGCGCTAAGACGGAAGGGGCAATATTGAACCGAACGGAGGCTGGCCGCCTATGGCAGAGCGAAGATAGGATGTATTCGTGTTGAGATGAAGCGTCTTTGAGCAGAGACATTCTAGTTTTGCAAACGCGGAACAGTCAAGATTCGGCATTCAAACGTTAGAGAAGATAAGGTATTAAGAGACTGCCTGTGTTCTCGAAAAAAGTAGTCTGCCAGTCAGCGAACTGGTTCAATATAACAAGAACTCGGAAAACATATCCACCAAATCTATTAACTTAGTTACACACGTGGAGACTTGCTGAGGAAGCATACTAGTATTATCCTGCCACTCCTAATTGTATTACTATGTGGCCCCTGGCGGGACTATACGAGATCTCTTATAAATACGCCCAGCAAACCAATTATCTAACACTTGCCTTCATGGTTTTCCAACTGAGTAAATGTGAGCTACGCGTTTAGAGGGAAGAATTTCTAAATAAAACGCCTTCAAGGTTTAAAACTTCACAAGTAAAGCAATGTATATTTGATTTTCTTTCACATTTTTTTTCAGGTTGTAACGAAAGACAGCTACCTCATACACCCATCGTCCAGAACCCATATCCCAAATCAAAAAATTAGGCGAAATCTTCTTATACCTCATGAAAAATCATTTATTAAGTTTCTGATCCCTATCAGAGGAACTTCAGGGAACTCAAGTTTAGCAGTAATTAACTGTACGATTTTCAAAGAGCCTGATATGAAGACTAAAACTTTTAATCTCACCTCCGATTTCTCATGCTGCTCGGTTGCTGTAATGGTAGCCTCCACCTTCGTCGCTTCTGCTGCCGGGGAGATATCCAAGGGAGTGACAGTTGCTGCAGCGATGACTCCTTCCAACTCACCGTTTCCTGATGAGTTGCCCATTTGGCTGAAAACAAACATTCAACTATCAAGTATCCAATTCACGGAAGACAGGAAAACTCTCAAATTTATGCAGTTTTGTAACAAATCTAAAGTTATGGCACTTGAGATCTAAGCTCTGAGCTACAGCTAAGACAAAAAAGTACGCCAGTTAACCTGAAATATGCTGCTGGAACTTTACAACGATTAACTCTATGTTTGAAATTTTTTCATGGTGTCAAATAGGCGTTGGAATTTAATTT
>JARYHS010011910.1:0-14345 GCA_031002005.1 Vandiemenella viatica
AATATTGTAGAAGAAACTTTTAGTCTAGGATAAAGAAATGATCGAGTAAGCAGGTTGTAAGAGTTTTATGAAATATAGAAACTCCTCATGGTGAACACACTATTAAGAATCGTTCACGAAGAGGAATACTCTTGGAAATGTCCAGTGGATATAGGCCAGATATCAGATTATCATATAAGATATTCAGGAATCAAGTTCTAGACGTAAGAACAGGAGCTGACATAGACTCTGCCACAATCTGATAGTCTTGAAGTGCAGGCTGAAATTTTAATGGAAACAAAGAGGAACACAGACAAAACAGACTGAACAAATTGAAACAATCTATGTGAGACAAAAAATTTGCAGAGATGGTAGATGTGAATCTAAGTAATAGGTTGAAAGAAGCTCAACAAGGATGAATAGAATGCACTTAAGAAAGAAATGATTAATGCTTGCAAAGAAACATAAGCCTCAGGAAAATACATTGGATCACAGAAGAGTTTTGGAGTTGAGGATCAGACAAAAAGATATGAAAATGCTCCAGATGAAGCAGGAATAAAGCAGTACAGACATTTAGAAATAAAATAAACAGAAAATGTAAGAAAGCAAGAGAAATGGAAAGCAGAAGTGAAGTAGATGTGGTTTATAAGAATTAAACAAAAAAATTAAGAAGAATGAAGAAAAGATGTATAAACATTAAGGCTGCTAATGGGGAACCTTTAAACTCAGAATAGGAGTGTTCATCGATGGAAGGCATATGTAGAGAAACTGTATGATAGGGATGATCTGAATAATACAGTACTGTTATTCCAGAACTTCTTAAATCTGTAGGACAAGAAGACATCCATAATTACTAGAACTAATATCAAACAGTTATGAAACAGGGGACATTACAATATATTTTAATAAAATTATCATCTTCTACTTGAAAGAAAGCACAAGCTGAAAATACTAAAATTATCACACTACAAGTATAACATCATGTGCTTCAAAACTGATGTCCAGGATAATATCCAGAAGAATAGAAAGGATAGTAGGTGAAGATCAGTTGGGTTTCGAAAAGCTGCTAGCAGACAGTGTCATCAGTAAATCATATCAAAACTGATTTTTTCTCCCTGAACATTTATGTCGCATACAAATTTTTCTTTTACTTCCTTTATTGCTTCCTTACATAAAGATTGATATTAATGGGGATAGAATACAACCCTGATTTACTCTCTTTATAAAATAATGCATGTCTCTCATAATTATAACGTTTACTATAGCCACTAAATTATAGATTATAAAGTACTCTGCTATTTTGATATCTTAGACCTGACTTCTTTAAACATTTGCTCCACTAAAATTATCAAAACACTTTCAAAATCAATAAATGCCATAAAAAATATTGCCGCATCATGAACGCCAGTGTACGTCTGCCAGCATGGCGCAGCGGGTAGCGTCACGAATTGCGGTACCGAAGGTCGCCGGTTCAATCCCGCCCACTGACAAAAATTATTTAATTCTGTTTATTATTTCCAGAAGATTCTACATGTTTCCTAAGGTCACTTGTAACTTCTACACATTTCATTTGTTAACTACTCTTGTAATCTCTAGTACGTTCTATCTGTGTATAAATAGAAGAGCATTCTGCCCAAGAGGCAGTCAGTGCTGCGTGTATGTTTGAGTTCTCAATAAACCTGTTCTCAGTTTAAGTGCTGTGTTCATTGACAAGTAACCTTCGAATTCACACCTGCCCCGGTTCCAACGCGACATAGTTTGGTGGAGACGCCGGGTACCCTGTGCAACAGCTGCATCATCGTGGCTCCGATTAGGCAACGTAAAAGTCGCCGCCTACACGGACTGGAACCGGACTACAAAGGATATACTCAGTACGTCCTTCCGAAAGTCCGCGTCATTAGGAAACCCATGGCGGCAAGCCAGCTGCACATTCGACACCCATCGGTGTTCTCTGGAGACGCTGGACAGGATCCTAACAAATGGCTAAAAGGGTTCGACCGAGTCGCCAAGTACAACAGGTGGGATCATACCATGTGCTTGGCAAATGTTTATTTCTATCTGGACGGAACCGCCCAGCAGTGGTTCGAGAACAACGAAGAAAAACTGAATAACTGGGAAATGTTCCAGACGGAACTTAAGAAAACGTTTGGGGACCACCAGCGACAAATCCGCTCGGCGGAAGAACAACTGAAGAACCGGGCCCAACGACATGGGGAGCCGACGCAATCTTACATACAGGATGTTTTGGCCCTATGCAACGTAGTCAACCCGAATATGACTGAAGCCGACAAAATCACGCACCTAATGAAAGGTATTGCAGAAGACATGTACCAAGCTCTTCTGATAAAAGACGTCGCTACGACGGAAGAGTTCATCAAGTGGTGCCAGCGGATTGAGGAGATGCAACAAAGGAGGGTTGGGCGAAAGAAGTATGACAGACTTCCCAACGTAGTCCCTATGGCAGTTGTGGAAGACCAGCACGACTTTGCGTCTCTCATACGACAAATTGTGAGAGAAGAATTACAACAGTTCATGGCAGCTGGGACTCTTGAACCGAGAGTGAGCATCAGATCATGGCCATGGATGTAAGCCCAGTGGGTCATGAAGGAGCCGACGCGGCGGAAAAAGAGGTATTTCAGACAATAGCTCCTGTCTGCCGAGCCAATCGCACTCGACGTGAAGAATGGCCTCGCCCTGATATGACGTATGCTGCAGCTGCCAAACGGCAGCCTAGGAACCGGCCGACACGGCCACAACCAAATCCTCCGGCACCTATGACGTCCCGCAGACGAACGGACGTCTGGAGGACAGAAGACAACGCGCCAGTATGTTTCCACTGTGGGCGCCCTGGACATGTCATACGCTACTGCAGAGAGAGAAGACGAGTATTTGACGATTATTTTGCCGCAAGACGTCCGCCCGAACAGTTCTACCCCAGGCAGCCACCCGCTGACGAGTTCGGTCGACCTACGGGAAGAAGCCCATCGCCGTACCCTAGACGAGGTCGATCCCCGACGCGCCGCTGCCGTTCATCGTCGCCGGACAGAGCTACCAGCCGCTCCACTAGCCGCCGCACGCAGGAAAACTAAGCAAGGCGACCATCTACGGAGGTGAGGCCGCCGCAGATGAAAATCCTCCATGGATGACAGTCACTAAGATGTCGGGAATCTCATCAACGTTATAATCGACGGCCAACCTGTCCGGGCGCTGGTTGATTCAGGAGCTTCTTTCTCCGTATTGTCGGACAATTATCGTCGCACACTAAAGAAGACAATGTTCCGTGATTACGGGGGCAACTGTGCTAAAGGTCGCAAATGGAAAGTACGTCCAGCCAGCTGGAGCTTGTGTCGCGAGAATAACCATCAACAACAGGACCCAGCCAGTTGAATTTGTCATTTTAACAGAATGTAGTCATGATGTCATCACTTGGATGGGACTTCCTTAAGGCATCCCAAGCTGTCATTGACTGTGGAACATCTGAGCTGCAAATTGAAGAAGTCGTTGCGACGGGTACACGTAACACAGAATCTTCTGGGAAGTTATTCGCCGTTGACAACGTGACAATCCGCCGTTCGCAATGAGAAGAGGTCCCAGTCAAAAACACGGACCGACCGCAACCTTGAAGTGCTTGTCGATAGTAGAAAGTTTATTAGGCTCACGAAAGAAATCTACATACCAGCGGCTATCATAAGCATTATCGGTGGTCGAGGAGACATTTGGATCACCAACTGTCCGAGCAGTCACAAATTATCCCCAAGGGAATGTGCATAGGGACAGCTGAACCAGTCCAGGAGGGCGAGCTCAACGTCATTAACGAAGATCCATGCTCTGTTACTAGTACCGACAACACGCTGGAGGAAACAAGTATGGAACTGCCAATAGGGTCCGGCCTGACCAAGGAACAACACCACCGGGTGTTAGCTATACTACGCCAATTTCCTCTGGTGTATTCACACCCCAGCAAAAAAAAAAGGTCAGACGAAACGGTCCACGATAAGCATCGTATCAATACTGGGGATCATCCGCCCATTAGCCAGCGCTCGTACCGATTGTCACCAGTCGAAAGGCGAATAATTCGAGAGGAAGTGGAGAAGATGTTGCATAATGACATTATTCAACCTTCGGAGAGTCCTTGGTCATCTCCGGTGGTCCTCGTAAAGAAGAAGGATGGTACGTGGCGATTCTGTGTCGACTATCGGCGGCTGAACAAAATCACAAAGAAAGATGTCTACCCACTGCCGCGCATCGACGACGCCTTAGACTGCTTGAAAGGAGCTACATACTTCTCAACCATGGACATGCAGACAGGCTACTGGCAAATCGAGGTTGACGAAGCTAACAGAGAAAAGACGGCTTTTATTACACCTGATGGCCTCTATGAATTCAAAGTAATGCCCTTCGGATTATGCAACGCTCCGGCCACATTCGAACGCATGATGGACAACTTACTTCGACACCTTAAGTGGATGACGTGTCTTTGTTATTTAGATGACATTGTTGTTTTCTCGAAAACATTTGAAGAACATCTGAGTCGCCTGTCAACGGTGCTGAAGTGTGTTCAGACTGCAGGACTCCGCCTCAATCCGAAGAAGTGCCTCTTCGTCGCCAAAGAGATAAAAATCCTGGGGCACCTGGTCAACGGAGATGGCGTCCGCGCTGATCCAGATAAAGTAAGGGCAGGTCATGGAATTTCCAACTCCTCAGCACATTCGTGATGTGAGAAGCTTTCTTGGGCTGTGCTCATACTTCCGGCGTTTCATAAAAGGATTCTGTAACATGGCACGTCCACTGCAAGAACTTTTGCAGGGAGACGCCAAGTTTTACTGGGATGAAACTAAAGAAAGATCTTTCCAGGCACTTAAGGAGGCTCTAACTTCCGCACCAGTTCTAGCCCTATACGACGAGAATGCAGAAACTGAACTTCACACTGACGCCAGCGGTTATGGGATCGGTGCAGTGCTTGTGCAAATTCAGGAAGGTGCTGAGAAGGTGATAGCCTATGCATCAAGAGTATTCTCTAAGCCCGAGATAAACTACTCTACAACCGAGAAAGAATGCCTCGCAGTTGTCTGGGCTATCAACAAGTTTCGTCCGTATTTATTCGGCAAACCTTTCACCGTCGTGACAGACCACCATTCTTTATGTTGGCTAACCAGCTTGAAGGATCCATCAGGTCGACTAGCAAGATGGGCACTTAGACTTCAAGAGTACGACGTCACGGTGGTATTCAAAAACGGACGCAAACACAAGGATGCCGACAGCCTTTCAAGGAATCCTTTAATAGAACACAACAGCATGAATGGAATTTCAGCCCTCGCTGAATTAGGTGACGTTGCAGCTGAACAGAGGGAAGATTCAGAGTTATTAAGAACCATAGACGCCTTGGAGAAAGGAGAACCGGCCAAAGGAGAGTTTCAATTGATAGATGGGACATTGTATAAGAACAACTACGATCCACTAGGCCCCAAGTGGCTTCTGGTCGTTCCAGCTCATCTCCAGCCAGCTATTCTCAAGTATTTCCACGACGCTCCAATATCCGGTCATCTGGGATTTGTGAAGACCCTGGACCGAATCCGACGCAGGTATTACTGGAAGGGTCTCTACCGATCTGTCAAGCATTATGTGAGTCACTGTAAAGAATGCCAGCGACGGAAACATGTGCCGCAATTACCTCCAGGTCATCTAGTACCAATTCCGCCTGCAGCAGTTCCATTCCACCGAATTGGGATCGACCTTTTAGGGAGGTTCCCGAAGTCGACAACCAGTAACCGATGGATAATAGTCTGCACCGACTACCTCACGCGCTACGCTGTCACCAAACCTGTGCCGACTGCAGAAGCTCCAGAGGTTGCAAAATTTCTAGTAGAAGACATTATTTTGAAGCATGGAGCACCACGTGTGATGATATCCGATCGTGGAAAGGTATTCCAGTCAAGACTAGTATCAGAGGTCATGTCAAGATGCGACGTTGTCCACAGGATGACAACTGCATACCACCCTCAGACAAACGGTCTCACAGAACGCTTCAACAAGACATTAGCCGATATGCTGTCGATGTATGTGGATGTTGAGCAGAAGGATTGGGATACAATACTGCCAGTGGTCACATTTGCTTATAATACAGCAAGGCAAGATACGACAGGCTTCACTCCGTTTTTTCTGCTCCATGGCCGTGAAGCTGAGACCACAATGGATACGCTGTTCCCATTCCAGCCGGACGACACTCAGGATGACTATATAAAACAGCTCATTACCAGGGTCGAAGAAGCAAGACAGCTGGCTCGCATACGAACACTGGCCACCCAGGAGAAGGACCGTCAGCGGTATGACGGCAAGCACCGACCTGTTGCGTACAACCCAGGAGATCTCGTATGGATTTTTACCCCTGTCCGGAAGGTTGGGCTATCAGAAAAGTTACTGAAGCGGTACTTTGGTCCGTATCGTGTCATACGCCGCCGGTCAGACGTCACATACGAAGTCGAGGATTATGAGCCGTCTTCGAAACGACGAAAGCGAAGGGACATTGTTCACGTCCTCCGCATGAAGCCTTACTACAATCCTGACGAGCAGCTAGGCACAACCAGCTTCTTGTTCAAGGACTCTGAGGACGGTTTGGATACTGAGGAAGTCGGACAGGAAGATAATAGTACAACCAGGAGGGGCCCTCCAGAACTGCCATACAGAGGACCCACGACAAGATCAAGATCCAGGACACTTCAGCGTGCCCCAAAAGAAATCTAACAGCGGGACGCTGTTTTCCTCAGGAGAGGGAGCAATGCCGCATGAACGCCAGTGTGCCGTCTGCCAGCATGGCGCAGCGGGTAGCGTCACGAATTGCGGTACCGAAGGTCGCCGGTTCAATCCCGCCCACTGACAAAAATTATTTAATTCTGTTTATTATTTCCAGAAGATTCTACATGTTTCCTAAGGTCACTTGTAACTTCTACACATTTCATTTGTTAACTACTCTTGTAATCTCTAGTACGTTCTATCTGTGTATAAATAGAAGAGCATTCTGCCCAAGAGGCAGTCAGTGCTGCGTGTATGTTTGAGTTCTCAATAAACCTGTTCTCAGTTTAAGTGCTGTGTTCATTGACAAGTAACCTTCGAATTCACACCTGCCCCGGTTGCAACGCGACAATATTATCAATACACTATATTTTCTACGATACGTCATAGTCCCAAACTAATGGTTTTCAACACCAATTATTGCATTTACTTGCTCTTTTACAAAGATAATAAATGATCCAAACCCTCCTGGTTTAAAATCTAGCGATGTACCCTCATTAAAGACGTGAAAACGCTGTCTAGACTCGCTCGGTTTGTTGCTGCCAGCGAGACCTCTGCCGTCCAAATGCCTCCCTGTGAATCATAATGCACTAAATGTAAATTCATGGTATACTTTATGCATGTCACTAGCTGCAGATAACTTATTGATGTTTTGGTTTTCATTGCATTGTGTTCCGATTTCACGGTTTGTAAGATGTTTGTTACATATGTTTATTAAACAGATACATGTTACAAATTATATCTACAATGGCTAAGTTTATAGAATATACCCAAAATATTGTAAGCAGTCATTCATGTACTTTAGTTTCAAGAATATCCCTACTGTACAATCTTGTCCTATTTTCTCTGATCTCGCTAGTAAGACACTGAGCGTTGTTTCCGAGTTGCCGAACCTTCGTTGTCCACCGCGTTTCGTTTGTCCAGTGAGCCTGGGGAAGCTGCAGCGGTCACAACTCGCCTGGGTAGAGAGGGGCCTATCATAGGAACAACCGAGCGAGTTCCAGAGCATGAGTAGACAAATTTCACGGCACTAACCCTCATCGTTCTTTCATTGTTCCAGAGTCACATATCGATTTCTTCCCATCAAATTCGCATTCACTCATTCTAGTTGTCACGTCTTTCTCAAGTGCTCCAACATTTCCCTTAGCAAGAATTTATTTAATTCGTTATATCGTAAAACAGTAAATAAACTTCTGTTTACAGCACTCGGCGATATACGCGAGCAATATCAACGACGCAATGCTTATAATAATTTTTATGTAAATGAAGGGATTGATAGACTACCACAGTCTATATATTGGGCGAATAACTCCAGTTATTGTTAATTGTTAAATAAAAATGCAAGACGAAAAAATTAACTATTTAAATAAGCTGGTTCCCTTTCGTCATTTGATCATGTGTAATACCTATTTTTGTAGATCTATTATTAATATACTGCCAATTCCTTGAATTTATTTTGATTTCATATTCGTCCACCGACGCAGATATACAGCTGAAATTTCTCTGCTGTTGTTCATAAAACATTATTTATACTGTTATATACGGCAACAGAGTAGGCGAATAGCACAAGTCAAAATTTTAGTCACCGCAGGTGCTTTCATAACAGCTAAATTTTCTCGTAATGTTGAGATTCTTCCTGTACGACGAGATTTAGATAAGCTCAGATTGCTTATGGCCTTAGTGTGTCACAATAATATCGTCGGATGCTTCAAAAATTAAACTGATTTTTTTCTGAATTTACCTTGTAACTGTAAATGTTTAATTATATTTCATCGGTATTCAACTTCAATCGAATGTTAATATTTTATTTAATAAAAAAGTCCAAACAGTGTCTCATTGATTTTAAACGCTTAATTTAAAATCGCGGTAGCAATTAAACCCAACCAAATAATGTGGCAGTTAATTATAATTTGTTCTCATTTTTCAATGATTTGGTGGAAGCAAATACTAGTTTGTGAGGGGAAACGAGTGTCCATGACCTATTTCAGTGTTATATGCTGGAGAAGGTGATGTTGGGGCTTTAGGGCGCGTCAACATCGGGGTTATTAGCGCCCTGGAGAAGGTGACAATAATGCTTAGGAAAGAACTTGAATTAAACATTTTTCCACTACATTCAAGTATATGGTTTGCTGAGCAATATTAGTTGGCTCGATAAAAGGAAAAGTTATTTATGCCCAAACTTACAAGCAGTACATAAAAAAAAATCTTTGCGTACGGACTATCTTCTTGTTGATCACCAAAGTTTCGAGCGGGGACCTCTATGTCAATGGTCTTCTACTACGCTCTGAGTTCTGGTTGGTTTGATCCAGAAGTGAAAATTAGAAAGAGCGCTCAATTTAAAATTCGTTCATATATGTCACATAGTTTGCTATGAACAAAGGAATTTGCTTCTTCTTATATTCAAACAATTTGATTGGCTTTGTGTCCGCGTATTATAAGGGGCAAAATAGTCCGCGCAGTAGATTGCTGCGCAATACAAAATGACCGAGCGTGGTGGGTGAGCGGTTAACGCTCTGGCCTAGCATTCGGGATGACACCGGTTCGAATCCTCGTCCGGGCATCCAGATTGTGGTTTTCCATGGTTTCACCAAATCACTCCAGACGAATGCCGGGATGTTTCCTTCATGAGGCCATGGCTGAATTCCTTCCCGTCCATCATCTCAATTCCATCCCGCCTCTAATGATCTCGACGTCTACGAAGCGTAAAGCCATAAGTAAAAAAAAAATCCTAACCGCAGCTTTAGTTATTATGATAAACGGATTTACCGTTAACTCAAGCCAGCATGTCTGACGTCAACCACCTTACTACCCTACTATCCATAGTTCCCTTACCCATTAAAAATCAATCAATATTAAAATTTAAACTTCCTTCATGATCCTGTCCTTATTGCACTACATAGTAAATTATATTGTCATTTCTTAATTATAATTATTAAAATAAGTCAGCCATTTTGTTCTGAGATGCTATACTATTATTATTACTACAAACCGAGCGTGGTGGTGTAACGGCTAGCGTTCTGGCCTCGCATTCGGGAGGACGGTGGTTCGAATCCCCGTCCGGGCATCCAAATTTGGGTTTTCCATGGTTTCCCAAATCACTCCAGGCAAATGCCGGGATGCTTCCTTCAAAAGGCCATGGCCGAATTCCTTCCCATTCCTTGCCCCCTATCCTTTCCCGTCTCTAAAGACGTCGCTGTTAGAGAGACGTTAAGCAGATTAAAAAAAAAAAATCCCTACAAGCATCTACTTATAAACATTACTTAGGTAGGTTAAACAATTTTCAATAAATTTTACATGGAAATGGTAGTTAGTGGAACTGAATTCCCGTACGTTTCAAAGGGTAACAACGACTCTGATGTCTTCGCATTCTGTAGGACGCGGGTTCAAATCCCCGCCCGACAATCCTGATTTCAAATTACCATGGTGTCCATAAATCACTCCAGGGGAATGTTTGAATGGTTCCTTCAAAATATCACAGCCACTTCCCGTTACTTTCCCAAATGCTCTTCTGCTTTTAATGCCCCGACAAGGCATAAAGACTTAAGGCAGGGTTTCTCAAATTGGGGTACACGAACCCTTTGGAGTTTACCAGTTGATTGTGGGGGGTTCCCGACAATATTTATGTTATAGGGGCTTACTACCTTTCTCGAGCGTGCAACACGCATGATGGTGAACCGAGAGTGAAGATTAGCGCAACTGATCCTAAAATCGAATCAACTTGCTTCAACATACAAGACCATAAATCACATTAATTAATAACATATTGCTCTTTCTAACTATTCTTTTTCAAAATAAAAATCCTTATTTTCTGATATAATAAAAAGCCACTTTTTTTTCAAAGGGGTTCGCCCCAGTCCGGGAAATTTAATAGGGGTCCGTGCAGCTATAATTTTTGGAAACCCTGCCTTAAGGGAATAGATATCAAGGCTATCAGAGATTTTACACAAACATTTTGCTCCTTCCAAATTAAATCGCATTTGGTTTTTGACATTACGTCCCAGAAAACGAAGTATCCCACTTCTAACAGTGTGAGAATTACGTTTTCTCCGCGCACAGTGGTTCTGGATTGGAATATAGTGAACATTCGACCTTAGGTCACTATATCCATCCGAAAAAATTGCTTTAGAAAGGATTTTCTGTGCTGATTAAAAAATTTTATGTTCAATTTTTGATAAAAATGAGTCCTTCACAGTTAAAATAAAAAAAATGTATGGGTGGAAATCTATTTTTTTTGTCACGGCCCTATTTCAAAGTGTCAAAGTCAAACCTTATGCAATCATAAGTACCTATGCTACTTGATATTACTACATAAAAATTTCTTGCGTATCCTTGCCGCTTTGACAACAGTGGCGCAAGTTAATTTCGTTGGTAAAATATAGCGAACATTCGAACTAAAGTCATAATATTGACCAAAAAAATTGCTTTAGGTAGCATTTGCTTTTCTGATCAAAAATTACTATGTTCAATTTTTTTATATATATGTATTATGACTTTTGTTCGAATGTCCACTAATTTTTAACCATGAAATTCACTTGCGCCCTGTTGTCAAAGCGGCAACGATACGCAAGAAATTTTTATGTTGTAATATTAAGTAGGATAGGTACTTACGATTGCATAAGGTTTGACTTTGACACTTTGATATAAGGCCGTGAAAAAAAAAATAGATTTCCACCAATACATTTTTTTTTATTTTAAGTGTGAAGGACTCATTTTTATCAAAAATTGAACATAACAATTTTTGATCAGCACAGAAAATGCTACCTATTTTTTTTTTTTTTTTTTTTTTTTTTTTTTTAAACGATGTCATTTTGACTTTAGTTCGAATGTCCACTATATTCCAATTCTGAACCACTGTGAGGCGTATGGCTGACAAGAATTCTTCTCGGTTATTCTACCGGATAAGTTCTTCTGTTCACAACGTTTCGGCAGCAACCTCCGCTGCCTTCATCAGGTGAGATGAAGGATTCTTGTCACTTCTAACATTATCTATCACTCTTAGAGTTGGATTTGAACCACTGGCTTCTCTACGACGAGCTTGCAGTTTCACTAACCTCCCCATATTGTGCGCAGTGTAAGTAACACACTTAGAGTTGGATTGGAACCACTGGCTTCTCTACGACGAGCTTGCAGTTTCACTAACCTCCCCATATTTTGCGCAGTGTAAGCAATGGTGAAGAGTTGTTCCCTCGTTCCGACTCGGTGTGGTATCTGCGCGGTACTCCTGGCCATGTGCCGACGGCCGGTGTGGTTATCTTCGCTTCTCGCGCTCTCTGCTCTCCGTCCGGCTGCCGCCTGATTTACGACCCGGAAAATTACATGCCGCATGCGACACCAGAGGGCAGATAAGTCACGCGCATTCCGCGCGCCCAGTCACATATTGGTCGAATACCCACTCCCCCACCAGTCACTGCGAAGGTCACATATGGGCTGTAACACAGCTCACGTGTGCTGGGCCTACGACCTCGCTACGCACGTAGTACCCATAGTGAGGAGAGTTAGGATGGATGAGACCTTACACAAACTTACACGGATAAGGGGGCATCCACAAATTACGTGAGGTGTTTTTCCGGATTTCTGGACCCCCCCTCCTCCCTGGTGAGATTTCGTGAGATCTGGCCGGACCCCCCCCCCTCCCTCTGGTGAGATCTGGTCCGTGAGAACCCCCCTACAAATCGCCCTGGAAACTTTTGTAGACCTTTTTTTTTAAGTCACACCCTAACTTTTTTGACGAAATACCCTCGTAAAATCGACTTTGGCGCAAATTGTAGACCTTTTTTTTTGGCTCTACTGTACCCAAATTTTTCGCAAAATCTCACGTGAGATTTCTCTAGACCCCCCCTCCCCCCTGGTGAGATCTGGTGAGATTTCGCCGGACCCCCCCCTATTTCACCTCACGTTATTTATGGATGTCCCCTAACGTGTCATTCTGTAGCAGTAAAAATAAAAAATCCACATGGTGCCATAGAGGCAAATTCAGTCACTTCAAGCATCAGCGGGACGTGCAGTTCAAATGTTTACTTTGATTCTTGCGAGAAGTGCTGTATCCTATTCACTCAAAGCTGGCGGTTCAAGGTCATGTTCCCCTTGCTTCGCACCTCACCTCCCCCCACCCCCTCCATTCTTATCTGACCGCTGTGTCCAGGTAGCCGTGAGGTAAATTTTGTCTCCGATTTTGCAGCGGAGTGGTATACAGCAGATTAACCTTGCACCGTCTCTGTTAACTGAACAGACTATAGTTGTATGTTTTCGTTTTACGAGACGATATCATCGACTACAGGACAGCGAAAGTTTCACACATGTGAAGGTAAAGATCGTCCTTGCCACTCTTTTTAGATCGGTACTCGTAGTAGTTTTGTCCATATTCCAAAAAAAGGTCACTGCTACAACCTATTCACGAGGCTGGCATTCCACGTTTTTATCAAAAGATCAAAAGTCGAGTCCATGTTCCGCCTCTACCCGTAAATCTCCCCGACCTCAGAAATTGAGTTTACACCACAACCGAGCGTGGTGCATTCGGAAGGGCTCAGGTTCGAATTTCGGCCCGGCAATTCTGTTTTCGGTTTTCCATGATTTCCCCAAATCACTACAGGCGAATACCGGTATGGTTTCTTCAAAAAGTCATGGCAAACCTCCTTCCCGTTCCTTAACCTCCGTCCTAATGACCTCAACGAGGGGTAAAGACATAAGCCAATCAATACACCGCCTCTGCACAAATGGTGCCCGGTAGACTAGGTCGAATTTAGCAACAAAGTTATTTGCGATGATCCTCCTGCTCATATCTAATAACCGAAGAACCACTTTCTGTAACACCTGGAGGTATTTTTCCACAAAGATATACATAGACATTCTTCGTGTTATCTGTATAAATTTGTACATAATTGACGCAGTTGTATTCCATTAATTTATTTTGTTCTCATTAGTCTCTGCGCTACTATTTAAGCCAAACTAATCATTCAGCTGTATACGCAAGGCTATTGATGACGTTGTACACGCATTTGAAGTTATTCCTGATTTTAAAATCAGATAATTTATTTTTAGTTTATTTGGAACATTCCACGTATTTATTGAATTCAAAAAATAAGAAGTATGATTTTATGAAATTTAATGAGATTCAACGATCAGAATTTTGATAAATCTTTTTTTTTTAAATGTATTTTATTAATTATCTTTTCTATTTTCCTTATTAACGATACTAAACAAAGAGGATAATATTTTCAGTTTTCCGTAATATCTTCTATGCAACTTCATAACGAACTATCAGAATTTCGATGTGATGCATACTCACATTACTGTTGTGCCGTTGTTCAACTTGGAGTTAGAGCTAAATGTCTGGTGATTCGGGAGATCTAACAATATTTCATCGTGACTAAAACTCATACTCACGACTTTAGGATTAAAACTGCTACTACAATAGAAATTCTCAACCAGCTTTCTAAATAAATGTTGACTGCTAAAGACTAACCCATGATTACACTAATTTTGCAGCACATTTTATTTTAATGTTTATTTATTTGCGAAATCTACTCTAAGAATTCATAAGCTCCAAACGTTTCTTGATGATTTAGTTAAGTAAATCT
>JARYHS010011913.1:0-64606 GCA_031002005.1 Vandiemenella viatica
TTTACATGTTTTCTATAATCTTACTTTTTGTGTGTGAAATATGTCTCTGATGTTCTATGATCCGTATTCCACGCTCAGCCCTAATTTGGAAACCTTACCAGATGGAATGCTTGATTCTTGAAATAGTTACAACGTGACCATTGACATTACCCTCTCCTATTTCTTGGCTGTTGACAACCAACGTGGAACCTAATAAATTCTGTAGTCCTCTTGATTACAATTTTTTGTTTTTAGCTATCGTATAGGTTAATTGTGCATTATCTTCCAGTTTTCCATCATAGATAAGTGATTCATCACTAAATAAAGATAACAAACATAGAGCTGCGGTTACTTTATTCCATTAATATAATCGTCTTTAATGATCTCCACGTTTCAGTCCAGTCTTGAACTCAATAATAATACGCCACTTTGAAGCCATTTGGGGGCAGAGAAGCGATGGACTGGAGGTAGTTTTGATAGAGGTAAAAATTTTGTTTGGTAAATTGGCATGAATTATCGTTCTCTAACTCAGGAACACATTGCTCTAACTGTGGACAGTCAAAGAATGATTACGTCAAGGTTACCATAACAATATTTATTTTTATTTGTCGACGTGGAAATCGTTAGAGGTACAGGAGTAGGGGGGAAGGAAAGAGAATGAATTTGACAATGGAAAAAAAACATGGAAAACCCAAAACTGGATGGCCGATCAGGGATTTGAACAAGCGTTTTCCCGACTACCAACCACGAATGAATTTTTATGGTCTGTCAATCGAGTCGTGGTGCGTAGTTTTTGTGATGGTTCTTGCGTGGAAATGGTGCTGAATTGTGGTGTTTGTTTCAGTGGCACGACTCAGTGACTCTGGGTGGACTGCGGGTGGAGTACTCCTCGAGACGCCGGCCCGTGTCGCTGTCGCACTGGCTGCAGACTTCGTCCTCGGTGTTCGGTTTCCCCATGCTGTGGGGACTCACTCAACCAGCGCTCATACAAGCCACGCTGTCACAGACACATCCCATCAACCTCAACTTCACCGTCGGTAAATTTTATTAGAGATAACAACTATAAGCAAAAGTCATGACAATTATTGTTCCAGTACATAGTTAAAGATGTGACAAACTTCTGTCGGTGTTTCTTGGTTCTTCGGGTGGAGCCGCCTCGGTTTTTTAATGGCAAACGTTTCAGTTATCTTGCTATGACTTTCATCAGTGGGACTGCCGTATCACACACACACACACACCAGAGCATTTGCTGCTTATTTCGTTTTTAAGCAGTTTAAGATAGAAGGTTTTGTCGTAGACATTTCCTTCAACTTTGCATGAGGGATACCTTTACTTTTGGTGTGTCGTTTCTTTTGCTCTGTGTTTTATTTAATTACTTGTTAGTATTGATAGAGGTCTTTTATGTTTGTCCTGTGAGTTGTCATATTGCCCTAGGTTAGATATGAGCGGGTTTGTTTGATGTGCGTGAGGCCCTGTAGAACGTTTTTGTTAGCTGAACAATCCTGTCCTTCAGGGTTGGAATACCTGTGGCTTTGTGCAGGTCGACTGTCGGAAAACCGATTACACACATGGAGTGCGCGTCGAAGAGAACGATTTTGCATTGTCTGCAGGCGACTCAAGGCAGACTTGGAGACGTAACCCCAGGCAGGGCACGCATACTCCATAATCGGTCTGATGAGGCTGCAAAATATGGTGACCCCGGTGCTGGCTGCGAGAGAGCTGTCCCTGTTGAGGACCGGGTACAACTCCCTCATCCTGGCTGCGACTTTTAGTCTGAGGTCCTCGATGTGTTTTCTCCATGTTAGTCTGGAGTCTAGTGTTACACCGAGGTATTTGACAGTCTTCAACCAGTTGATGTCTTCACCATTTAGGCGTAGCTTGGTGTAGGCTCCTGCCGCCGGTTCCGCTTCCCCAAGCGCCTGGTCAGCATGATTGCTTGCGTTTTGGCAGGATGAATGGTAATCCGCCATCTTCTGGCCCATGCCTCTGTTTGTTGGAGAACCTGTTGCAGCCTCCGTATGGCCGCAGCTTTGCTTCTGCAAGACGTGTAGAAGGCTGTGTCGTCTGCGTACAGCGCGGTTCTTACGTTTGGTGGTGCTGGGATGTCTGAAGTGTAGAGATTATAAAGCACAGGTCCAAGCACCGACCCTTGCGGTACCCATGCGTTAATTGGCCGGCGTGTTGACAGGTCATTTCCGACCCTCACTCGGAAGGACCTGCCGGTGATGTAGCTCCGGGTCAGTTTCACAATCGGGCCGGGGATACCCTGGGTGTACATTTTATAGAGGAGACCGCTGTGCCATACGGAGTCGAAGGCTCGTGCTACGTCCAACAGGACGAGTGGGCAGTAGCCTCGACGGTTGAAAGTCGTCGTAGCGTGTTCGACTATGCGTAGCACTTGCTGGGTTGGCGGAATGTTCTTCTTCTGGAAGCCGAACTGGAACTGTGGTATAATATTCTCGGATGAGATGTGGGCTTGAAGACGTTTCAGAAGAAGCCGCTCGAAGACCTTGCTCAGTGAGGGAAGCAGGCTAATTGGCCTATAGTTCTGTGGGAAGATGTCATTCTTCCCTGGCTTGGGTACGCCTACCACAGTAGCTTCTTTCCAACACCTGGGGTAGTGTTGTGTGCGGAGTATGGCGTTGAACAGTGCGGTGATGTGTTGAACCGCCGATGGTGGTAGGTTCCTGATTAGCCTGTTCCCCAGATTGTCTTTCCCGGGAGCCTTCTTTGGGTTGAGTCGAGCAATTGATCTTCTTACTTCTTCCGTCGAGATCTCCTCGAACACGTACCCGTCATCCTCAGCGGCTAAATAGCGTGCTAATCTCCTCCTGATGTTGGCGGACTCGTCTTCATCGTCATCCTGGCTGGCCGGAACTGTTTTTCGAAGTGGTCTGCGAGGGCGTTGGCTTTATCCTCGTTGCTGTATACCAAGCCCCTTTCACCATGGAGCGGAGGCATACGCTTGCGTCGTTTGGTGAAGTGTCTGGTTGCTGACCAGAGATTTCCATCGCTTACATTGAGTGTGGCTAGGCGTGCTTCCCACTCCCTGTTACGGTGTGCCTGTAGGTCCGCTTTTAGTTCGCGCTGCAGGCGATTTAACAGACGTCTAGTTTCCGGGTGCCTGGTTTGACGCCATTCCTTGGCCACTCTGTTCTTATGCCGGATCTGTGCGAGAAGTTGTGGTGGGAGTTGCCTTGACTGTGGCCTTGTTGCTGGTGGTGGCGTGTTTGAATTAGCTGCGTCAACTATTGATGTGGAGAATTGTTTTATGGCATTCTCGATTCTTCTGTCGTCGATAGGCTGCAGGTGTTGGAGACATTCGCTGACCTCTTCGCGGAACCGCTCCCAATTTGTTCTATTGTAGTTTGGCTGATTTGGTGTAGCTGGTGTCCACTGGCCGATGTCAATGTCTATTAAGACTGGTGAGTGGTCTGAAGAGAGGTAGTTCATCGTTCGTGCAGCTACGAGTCCGTTGATACCTCGAGTTATGGCCATGTCCAGAACGTCAGGGCGATTTCCGCTCCACGGGTGATGGGTTGGTTCATCCGGCCCCCAGGTCTGCAGATTGTGTCGGATGCACAGCCGGTATAATTGGTTGCCAGCCGCGTTGGTGATGCGCGAATTCCAGGTGGGATGCTTGGCGTTGAGATCCCCTCCGATCAGGAGTTTACCCCTGATATTGAGTAATTGCCGGAAGTCATCTTCGAAAGGTGTTCTTCTAGGTGGTCTGTATACTGCAATTATGGTTACGGGCCCCGTGGTGGTCGCTATTTCAATTGCAGTGGACTCTAGTAGCTGCATAGGAGGGGTGTGGATTTCGTGATGTGGTATCCCTCTTTTCACGTAAATAGCCACTCCACCACCCGCGGTTGGTCTATCCCAGCGGTAACATTGATAGTTGGCTACATTTGCCCTGAGGCCAGGTTTGAGGTGGGTTTCGGCTACCAGACAGATGTCGATGTTCTCATCCCGCAAGAACTGCCGAAACTCACCTAGTTGTTGATGAATGCCGTCTGCATTCCATACGCAGAGAGTTAGTCCCTCTATGCGGACTCTGTCCATGATTGGGTTGGAGCATTCTGTGAGGGATCGGCTCTGTGTGCCGTCATTACCGCGGATTTGATGTCCGTTGTGAGTTGGTCAAACTTGGCAATCAGCGTAGTCAGCATTGTAAGGAGAGTTCCCACTATGTCTAGTAGGCGTTCCATTCCACCTGTGCCATTGTTCTGCGCGGGATGTTGATTAGGTAGGTGGTGGAAATGTCCTGGCTGTGTGGTCGAGTCTACCCTTGACTGGTTTGGTTCTCTTGGTGCCTGGGCTTGGCCAGTAGTTACTTCCGCGTAGGAGGTTGTCTTGCTTTTCTGGTTTGCGTTGGTGTTCTTCTTCTTGCTGGGGCCTTGGGTCTTGATCCCTTGGAGCTGGCGTTTTGGAGCCTCGGTGCGCTTGGGTTGAGTGGGCTTATTGCCCTGTGGCGGTTTGGTTTGCGCGATCTGATGTAGCGTGGTTTGGCCGGTAGTAGTTTCTTCAGCGCGCCGCTTGTCCTGCAGCGTTTCTTCACGTTTCTTCTGAGCTGCAGCGGCCTGTTCTGCAGCTGCGTCCCGTTGGCGGGCGCGGGCACGCTTGTAGGCTTCACATCCTTTGTAGCTGGCCACGTGTTGGCCGTTGCAGCGTATCTGCTGCCGCTGCTCCTTATATATAACAGCAGGGAGCGCGCGCTAACCGTCCTCAATGACGTCATAGACGTTACCCCGCGTAGATTAGGTGGTTGGATGGGGTAGTTCATTTTGCGTTGTTGTAAGCAGGTATGACCAAATATAGTCAAGTTGTCAGCCACCATCAGCATTCATATTGGTGGGGCTTTTATATATTTCTAGATCATCTCTGACCTACCTGGGCCACCAGTCTGCTTTTTGAGTTAAAACACTGGCGTCATTGAATAAAATAGCGTTCCCACTGTCGGCTGAATATTATTCTACAGCTGATTTGCTGACGTCGGTATTTTTAAAATGCTTGATGTTCTCACTCAGCCTTTCCTTTAAAAAAGCATAGGCTGCTCATATCCATAAGGGCCCTACGTGCCTGTGCACTAGCATAATCGAGTGGTGGGAAGGCCAAGTAGGGTAGTAGTAGATTGGCGCTCCGACCGAATATAGTATCAGCAGTAGCTCGGTAGCGTGACGGAGCGTGGTAGGTGAACGGTAAAGCTCTGGCCTCGCATTCTGGAGGAGTTTTGTTATTATTATTATAGCAATACACCTCGTCGAAGTCGAGGTCATTAGAGGCGCAAAGGACTGGAGTCAAGGATCATGCTATGATTCTAGGAGGCGACTTCAATCTGCCTTATATTGACTGGCGTAATTACGTTCACATTAAAGGTAGCAGGGATAAGACCTCTTCTGAAGTAATTCTCGATTTGTTCTCAGATAATCATCTCGAGCAGCTAGTTAATGTGCCTACGCGGTGTCATAACGGTAGCGAAAATATTTTAGATATGCTGGTTACCACAGGCCAGAATTATTCACCGACATTTCAACGACCACAGGTATAAGCGATCACAAAGCGATAATTGCAACTATCAGACTAATGACCAAGCGAAAAAGGAAAAAAGGGCGGAATGTATACAGATTCAGTAAAGACTCTAAGGAGTGTTTTAGAACCTACCTGAGGAATAATTACCATAACTTCAAGTCAACAAAGGACACCGTTGAAGAGATGTGGCATCGATTTATACGAATAATCTGGGAAGGTATGGATATACATATACCGAAACGGACAATAAATGGGGAGGATGATCAACCGTGGTACACATGCGAAGTCAAAAGATTACTCAAAAAACAAAGGAGGATACACGCACGCTCAAGAAGGAAGGGGTGTCACAGCGATTTAGAAACCTTAGCTGAGTTAAAAGGACGTATTAAGAATGTAATGCGGAGGCCTTCAACGATTTTCATTCCAATTCTCTGTCTACGAGTCTCACAGAAAACCCAAAGAAATTTTGGTCGTATGTACGAAAAGTCAATTGAACCAACAGCAATATTCCTGCACTAATTCGTGAAGGTTCCGAGGTTAATGAAAGCCGCGATAAAGCTAACGTACTAAATACTGTATTCAAAAATTCATTTACTGATGAAAATAGGGATAGTATTCCCGTTTTCCCACGCCGTGTCGAGTTGGTGATGGAATCATTACGAATAGATACTGCAGGTATCATAAAGCAATTAGAGCTCCTGAAGTGGGGGAAAGCACCGGGCCCGGACGGAATTCCAGTAAGAGTATTTTCAGAGTATGCGGCGGAAATCGGGCCATTTCTGTTTGATATATTCAGTAAATCATTAGAAGAGCGAAAAGTACCTTCAGACTGGAAAATAGCGCAAGTAACTCCGATTTTCAAGAAAGGTGATCGAAGTGATCCTGGAAACTATCGTCCCATATCTATAACATCTGTTTGTAGTAGAGTTATGGAACATATTATATGCTCGAACATTATGAAATTTCTAGACGATAATAATTTGTTTACAACAAATCAACATGGATTTCGGAAGAAAAGATCATGTGAAACACAGCTGGCCCTATTTACACACGACGTAATGAAAGTTATCGATGCAGGTTCACAAGTAGATACAATTTTTTATTAGCTTTTCAGAAAGCCTTTGACTCTGTGCCACACAACCGCCTTTTAGTGAAGCTTCGACGAGCGTACGGTATATCGGATCAGCTTTGTGAATAGATAAAGGATTTTCAACCGGTCGGTCGCAGTATGTTGTCGTTGAAGGAGAAAGTTCTTCTAATCTAGATGTTACATCGGGGATACCTCAAGGAAGTGTAATAGGACCACTTCTTAATTTTTATAAATGATCTCGGAGACAAAGTGAAAAGCCTTTTTAGATTGTTTGCTGATGATGCGGTTATTTATAGGGAAGCAAGGAATTTAGCCGATTGCTTAGAAATTCAGCGTGATCTGGATATTATTTTGGCATGGTGCGCTGAGTGGCAACTTACTCTAAATTGTAAAAAGTGCAAGACAATGAGCATAACTAACAAAAAGAATCCAATTGTTCAGAAATACGAGTTAAACAATTCAGTTATTGATATGGTTGATTCTATGAAATATTTAGGAGTAACAGTACAAAGGAACATGAAATGGGACTTACACATTAATTCGTAAGTAGGTAGAGCTAATTCTAGGCTGCGATTCATAGGTCGAATCTTGAAAAATTGTAATCAACAAACAAAGGAGATAGCGTACAAATCCCTTGTGCATCCACATTTTGACTATTGTTGTGCCATTTGGGATCCGTTTCGTAAGGGGTCGATCGAAAGTATAGAGAAAGTACAGAGAAGAGCCGCTCGATTCGTGACCGCTTGCTACAGTCCTTATGAAAGCGTCACAGAACTGATTAGTAGACTAGGCTGGAAGTCTCAGGTAGACAGACGACGCACGTTTCGTTTAAACTTATTGGTAAACATGTGTACTCCCACTTTCGCTCATGAGTGTAGTGAAATACTTCGTCCACCAACCTATCTGAGTCGGAATGACAGGAAACATAAGATTTTGAGAAATAAGGTGCCGCAATGATTCTTATATGAATTCTTTTTTCCCTTGTACCATTAGAGATTGAAATGCACAGCAAAGATATTAGCTTTGGTGCTGAGCACCCTCTGCCACCCACAATTTTGTGAATTGCAGAGTATATATGTAGATGTAGATGAAGGAACGGGAAGGAAATCGGCCATGGCCTTTTGAAGGAAGCATCCCGGTATTCATCTGGAGTGATTTGGGGAAACCATGTAAAACCCAAATCTGGATGTCCGGACGGGGATTCGAACCAGCGTCCTGCCGGATGCAAGTCCAGACCGTTAACCGTTCATCCGCCACGTTCGGACACATTCGGGTGACGCGGATCCGAATCCCCGTCCGGCCATCCAGTTTTGGGTTTTCCATGATTTCCCTAAATGCCATGGTTCTGGGATGGTTCCTTTAGGAGGCCGTGGTCTAATCCTTCCCGTTGCTTGCCCCCAGTCCTTTCCGCCAATGACGTCGACGAGACGTAAAGCCATAAAAAAATGTAGTGTGATTCTTATCGACACTAGCAGAACTTTCGGAGCTTCGTTAAGTGGCATGATCACGAGAAAAACTATTGTTTGCATTACAAAAAAACAACATTTTTAAGAATTTTAAATTTCGGATTTTCCGTTTGTTTGTTGAAGTCACATGGAAATTTCAGATCAAATCCCTCTTTTGCATTCTATGTAAAGCCTGAGGTCCACAAATGATGATAAAAGGCAATAAAGCGCCTTGGTACCTCAATTTTGAATATGAAGCGAATTTGTCTGCTTGTAAGTTGCTCATATAGGAGCAACATCCGCGACTACTGACAGGCAATTTAAATAAACCCTTTCCCTGCTGTTCAGTAACATCCTTTATATTTAAACCAAGATTGCATACGAAGTGTGAAAATAAACAAATACTTTTCAGGTGACGTGGAATCAATGAACGGCTCTCTGAAGATAAGAAAGCTGCCAGGACTGGATAGAAGAGAGGTGCAATCCAACACGACAAAGGCACCTGGTCAGACTACCGTCTCCATGAGCACTGCCTCTACCGCCTCTACCACTACTACCACCACGACAACCACAACAACCACCACAACCACCACGTCAGCTCCAACTACCTCAGCTTCGTCGCCGACTACAGTTCTGTCTGCGTCCAGCAGCACAGCAACCAGCGTAGCGTCAACTACCAGTACGACCGTCCCTACCACAACCGTAACAACGACCAGACGTTCTGTAACGCCAAACGATCGCCAACAACACCACCAGGAGCATGCCTACCGCCCCATCCTGGTGCGTCGCTCCTCTGCTGCCAATTCCACTCTCTTCAACGCCACAGACATCGATCCCTTCTCGGAGGTCCTCAACGGCAGCAACGTCCTTTACCTGCTTGACAAGGCACTTAGCAACATTCCAGGTATTGAAATAAATAAAACGCTGTTCCTTTTATTTGTTATTTGATACATTGGTATTAATAATTAATAAGAAAGGCCTTTTCTTTACTATACTAAATGGTTATTATCAAGCTGATGGATCTGACTGGGATGATCGAAATAAAAGTACAAATTAACATTGAAAGATAGCTTCTCTTGTTTTTAGCCATGTTAAAATCGCATCGTGTGGTTACCATGATTTTGTGAACCATCTAAATAATATTCATCCTAATATTAAATTTACTAGAATTAGAGAGATTTTCTAGTGCGGCGGAAGCCGAATGGAAGATTAGGGCGCAACGTTTATAGGAAATCAACACACACCGATCGCTACCTCAACGCTCTGAGCTTTAACCATCCTGCGAAGTGCTGACTACTCTGGTCCATGGAGCAAACTGAACATCAACAGAGTGAGCTGCAACATTTGGAATGCTTGTTTCCGTGCCAGTGGCTATGGCACTAAAGAAATCCGCACTGCAACCAGTGGATGAAAAACAAAAACAGATGTGAGTGATCTGCACATAGCGCTCTGTGGAGCAGTAACATCGAAAATAGCTAGAGACTCATCAACCAACAAAACATCCGTTCGATCTTTCGTCTTCCAACCAAGATTGGACAGGTACTGCGATCTCTGAAGGATGATCTCTAACTTCATTTACCAGGCATCAACAGAATTCCTTGTGAATTCGGTACCAGTTATATAGCATAAACTTGAAGAACATTACAAAAAAGACGCAAGGAATGTATTAGATATTTTAAAATCAGATAGACAGAAAAATCTGCAATGGCTGAACGGGCCATTGACATCGGACAAACACACGCCTGTGCCGTGTAGATAATTTCTGGGTCAGTGTCGTTAAAGAAGCAATAGAGATAAGACTTGATAGAAATGTTATAAATCGGGATCAAGGTCTCAATTTAAGTAAAACGTGGAAGCCAGCTGTAAAATTATTACAACATTCGTTGTCGCATTGTATTATGGCATAATCCGACTCAATCATGACGTCACGAGGTAAACGATGCCCTACTTGACTGCTGCTCCACACGCATTATCGGCGGTATTATTATGCTCAATAATCACTGTATGAATATTATTGATGCATGGATAATATCAGTATATCCTTAGTTTTATTACGAAGTGCACAATTATGTAACTATTTTTTTTTGTATACAATCTGGAGAACTCTTGTTAGTAAAATTGCGTATTGCACACATCTATTATATCATCACCTACGTCATAGAAAGCAGTAATGTGGCTATCGTGAACTTATTAAAAAAAAAAAAAACTTCACATTTGCGCTTTTACAATTTCTTCGTAATAAATCAGGTACTTTAACAAGTAATACATATATATTAAGATGCGTATAAATTAGCGTAAAATATTACCGTCGTTTCATCAACTTTTACCATAATCCAAACTTTTTCTTGTTTTCCCGTCTTCTTTCTCGTGTTTAGCGACCCTTTACTAGTGGGTTACTAATGTGGATACATAAAAAGGGAAGGTATGCTTTGGGATGTGGATGTATTAGTCTATTTTAAATTGATCTTCTTCGCGTAATGCATAATTTACCCATGGAAACCACTCTGGTACTCCAAGTACATAGAGTACTCCAATGTTTGCCGATTGCCTCATCATGCAGGAGAATATTGGAGAATACTGCACGTAGAACACAAGGCGTATCCAGAGGAATTGTGGTCATGTAAAGTGTCTTATGACGGATTCGGGTAAAGTATTCTACAGCTACAATAATTCCCCATTAGCTTTCCTTACATGGAATGTTCAAGAAGAAGTCATCAGAAAGAAAATAAACTAAAATATTGTAGCATTCGGATCTTAAACGTTTATACAGTGCCATCGAGATAGATAAATTAAAGAGGGAACTTCGTTACAATGTGAGGAATTGATTTAGCACTCAGGAAGAACTCCACTACAACTTCTGTAACGTTGGGACGTGTCATTCGGGAGGACATGGGTTCAAATCATCGTCCAGCCATCCAGATTTCGGTTTCCCAAGGTCTACTGTCATCACTCCAGGCGAATGGCAGGATATTTTTTTTCAAGTAGGTCAAGGCCGACTTCTACCCCCCTTAAAAATAACACCTTCCGATCTTTCCAATAACATCCCGCCGTTAACACTCTGTTGAATATTACTCTGTGTCAGTTAATAATCTAGAATTACCGAAAATTTGTAAAGAAGACATTGCCTTCTGCTAAGGTTTCCCGATGAGAATACATGGAAAAGTTGCTTCGTGTGCTGTTAAAGTGAGTTTTTATTTAAAGAAACGAGAAAAAGGGCGTTCTGTGGCCGCCAACCATATGGAGCCCAAGAGCCAAATGCTGCCGGTCTGTTGATTTCAACGAACAGTTGGCAGCAATTAGAAACGCCGAGTAAGCACTAAAATAATTATTTTAAGTAAATGTAAAAAAAAAAACATGCAATTGTTTTTACATAGACGCATTTCAAAAACTGTTCAATTGAGCAGCGTTACTTAGAAGCATCTATATACACCAAAATAGAAGTTACAGCAAAGAAGTAAATAACTTTTTCCTACCAGGCAGCTGCTAACAATTCCCCCTCCAAGAAACTTTCAAGATGCTATCAAACTTCTACCCTTCTTTGTGATCGTGTGACGACACTTACTCGTTGACATCAATGTATGAAAATGGAGGGAAAACACCATGGGCAAAATGGTTTTGCTAATCATGGAAAACCTTGTACTAGATTTAAATCCATTTTTAAAATAATGGGTATTTACGGCCTGTCGACAGCGAGGTTGTTAGAGCCACCAGAGGATTGGGGGCAAGAAACTAGAAGGAAATCGGTTGTGACCTTTATGAAGGACTCAGCATTCACCTGGAATGATCTCGAGAACTGAAACCAGGATTAGCAGAATGGTAATCGAACCAGGGGCCGAACTTTACCGCTACCCCATCGTAACTAATGAAAATTTCTTTCTGAATTCTCGTATCCTCCCAACAGCTTGAAAAAAGATATAATTAAAAACGTCAAAAAGACAACTTGATTAATTTTCCTATAGAAACAAATAGTGTTCTCTTGAGACATGATTGAATTGTAGACATTGGGCACTAAAAGCAAGAAAAGGGAGTGTCACCATCTAGGGAATTAGATAAACCTATGAAAGTTTCTGTTTAGGCAAATGTTGGGATAGATCCCAAATATGTAACAAAAAAAATTGGTATCCATATCTGAGTGCTGTGATCAGTAGCATCTTAATTTCTCGGTTTCTTGCCAGTTAAGGACAGTTGCGACGGACAAAAAATGGAAACAATCCATAGTTCGGAGAGAATACTGAACGATATCCCTCATAAGTTAAGAATTATCTGTGTAATGGTTAATAATTTTTTAAAAAAATTCCTTCTGGCCTTACGGCTAGTCGAGGTGGAGGTAATCAGAGTCAGGAGGGGATCGGGACAAGGAACGGGGAGAATTCAGATTTGGTATTCTAAAGGAACCATCCTGGTAATCGCGTTTAGTGATTTCGGAAAACCGTGGAAAACCCAAATCTGGATAATCGGACGAGGAGTTAAACCTGCGTCCTAACTAATGCTTCAGCAAACTGGATTTCTGTAGACCTTATGAAATGTCTAACTAACTGACAATAAGGCTGTGCGTGTTGAAACATGTAATACCCCAAGTAGTTTCTTTCAGAACCGACAAACACGAAAACCCGTAGCTACACTGGGATGGTTTACCCAGCCTACCTCCTTTCTGGCAAGGTTAGCCACCTTCCGTGCATTGACTCCGGTTCGCAAGGCGACAGAAAGACGAGGTTTAGTAGGAGAATAATAAGACAAGGGATTTTGAAGAGACAGTAAAGTCAATTGGCACGCTCCTTGGGCGGTACTTCCCGTCATCTATACGGTGTTAATTTCGCCCGATTGGCTCATGTGATTGCAACAACATGATGGTGTCCGGCGCTTGACTCGGTGATAGCTTGTTAGAATCCTGGAAGTGGAAAAACTTTTCGCCATCAGGACTTGGCCGGCAGGGTAAGAGAGAACCATGGGTTATATCCTGAATATCTCCGCATTAAGTATGGAGTGAGGTCATAATGGTAATTTGTCCGTCGGGTGGAGAGGTTTCGCTTGGCGGAGCGAATAGTGTCTTTCAAAAGAGTCTACCAGAATGGACTAGTTTTACCAACTCCATTCCTTCGTATTTATTCAGCTCGGAACGGAAATAACACAGTACACTGAACACAAACACATTACGGTCATCCATAACACAGTAACGCTTCACTCATTGTGGAAGACAACGGGAGACCATCCAAGTCAAATTTTCCAATACGTTGCACTTTACGAGTAACTTCTTCCACGGTAGAGCCGACGTCTAGGTCACTGACAATGGCAAGCATCATCATACAATGCGAACTAGTCTTGTGTAGTTCACGAAAGCGCTCCCACGAGTGAACTACACGAACTAGTTCCCAGATCTCTCGCTCCTTAGTTCGTTCGATCCTTTCCCGAAGAACAACTTTTGTTTTAGTTTATTATCTAAAAGGTAACACAGTTCGCTGGGGACATATTTCACTGAATAGACAGATACAAAAAAAAAAAAAAATGTAACTGTTAAACATTAATAATTATTGCAGAAGTCAAAAACGGAAATTTAACATGGAATGTGAAAACAAAACACACTTTTATCCCATTAACACTTAAAAGACAACAATCAGTAACCACAACTATTATAACAAAGAAGAGAGCGCGTGAAGTAGCGCTAGCAAAGCGAGCGAACGAGCTGTCTTTCTGGAATTCCAGAGCGGAGCGACCTAGTTCGTGAACTAAACACAGCGCTACCGCTCGCGAACTAACCTGAGCGGTACCGTTCGCGAACTGAATTGAGCGCTACCGCTCGCGAACTAAACTGAGCGGTACCGTTCGCGAACTAAACTGAGCATTCCCGGTCGCGAACTATTACTATTAGCCGCTAGGATTACCAACATTTTTTAGGTTAATGGTAAAATGTTTTTTAGAATAACCTATAAAAATATAGTACACTTCAAAAATATAATATTTTACGAAAGAGTAAAAAAGGACAAAAGATTTGGTTTTTTTTTACTAATTTAATTTTTAAGCTATATTTTTTTGCACCTCTTGCATCTTTAACAATTTTCTGTCTACAGTATAATTGTAATATGCTTTATCGCTTTCAGTTGTTAAATTAATGTCGATCAAAAGCTCATTTTTACTAATGAAATACTGCTCTTACTGTTACCTAGATTTCGTGTAATATTGTTATTTCAGAGTAAAGTTCGTCCACTTTGATACTCATTTTTTCTCATAAATTTAGAACCTCTAATATTGTCTCACAGCCATCAAATGAAACATCGTGTTTTAAATTTAGTTTTTGGATTTTCTATAGCCAATTGCTTAAATTATAATCTAACTATTTACTAAGATACTCCAGACTTTTATCAACGAATACTAGAACATTATTTTTAATATTATCACTTTCTGTGGAAAATTTGGCTTTTCTTGTTTTATTTACCAAAGAAAAAGTATCTTTTACATTTTTCTAGCGCTGATTTTAAAGCTGACATAATATAATACTTATCTCAGTCTGTTGGTTAACAGATTTGTGAAATTTATGTAAAGAAATGACTTGCGAAATTCAAAAAGATTTTAATTTTTGTGTCTTCATCCGTTTCATTCGTCTCCAAAATATTGTGAATGTGTGTTGGATTATCCTCCTCTACACTAATAAAAAAATAGCTCAATGACTTTCGTTATTATTACCACTTTCTCATTCAAGGGTCACTGTCATTTTTATGTGTCTAATTGTTAGGTGTCACATTGGAAGTATTACTGTTACTTTTCTTAATACTATAGGTAATATTGTTTCGGTCATATAGTACTTAACTTGTAGCCAATAGTAGAATTATATTTTGTTCATGATTTCGAAAACTATATTAATATAAAAAAAGCCGATTACTTATAAACGGGTATTTTAATTCGTCAAAATAAACGCATTTATAATATTTTATAAGTAATGTTGTGTTGTTAAGGCGCGTCGACGGCGGGGTCATTAGCGCCTTTTATAATTAATGTTTCTTCCATGAACTAATAAATAAATCCATTTAAAAAAAATAATAATCTACGAATGCATGTAAAGTAAATAGTAAAAACAGCACAGTTATTCAGTTTACCCATTTGTGCAAAGGAGAATGAGCACTTTGGTTTATCGGTAGCAACGGATCATGCTAATGTCATTTGAAAGGGCTATTATTAAGCAATAACTTTTGTTAAGAAGGTCATATTAAATTCCATTTAGATACAACAAAAAAATGATTATGTCCTAATAAAACTGACATAACAAACAAAATAGCGCGTGCAGCAGCGGTAGCAAGGCGAGCGAACGATCTGTTTCTCTGAATTCGAGACGCGAACTAACGAACTAAAAGAGCGAACTAGTTCGCGAGGGAGCTGCGAACTAAACTGAGCGCTCTTCTTCGCGAACTATAATGCGCAAGTCTAATGCGAACCACTCCTGATTCTTGAGGGGAGCCAAGAGCAATCGCGGCAATTCCTGCGGAATCTAGCCAGCCAGTCTGTGTGATAACTGTTGTGTAGACGATCACTCGGCTAGAGAGAAGCAATCCACCATTATGGACACTAATATTTTGAGGTAGCGGGAGAACATGAGACTGTGTCTTGGAGAAGACATACATTTGAGTGAGACTTACCACTGCGCTGTAACGCCCATGGTTGTTCTGATTTCTAACTGAAAGCTTCCAACACAAGATGACGTGACATAGCGACAGAAGACGGGTATGGGAGGACCTTCTCTAGGGTCAGGCCATGCTAGACGTGGAGAATAGTACAGGTGCGCATTTGAACCCCGCTATTGGCATACAGCACTTCCTGCCTTCAGTTTTCAGGTGGCTTGCTTTAGTCACCACGGTGAATCCCTACGCTCTGATTAAGAAATAGTGAGTTACACAAACAGAAGAACTCAATACAAACTTGCATAAAATCTTACACGAAGATCAAACAGATGGTAATACTATCATTCCTTAGGTATGGTTGCCCTCAATAACTCTGATGTTGGCGTTTAGCCCAGTTAAAAACACCAAGCAAACAAAAGAACACAAAAAGCAAGAAATGTGTACTTTAAGAAGTATGTCAGTATAATTTTATTACTTTTAGATGGCAGAGCAGTGGCGCTGGTCGTGAACGCTAGCGTGGCTTCTGTTGGCGAGTACAGAGCCATTGCGACAGTGGCTAATGCCCTGGACGGCCATCTGACACGCGCTGGTGTCTTCTTCACTGCAGAAGACGATACTTGGCAAGTAAGTACTTCTCAGGCAATCCCTTGCAACGTATGGGTTAACGTGTTGGTTCCGAGTTGCAATAATAATACACCGTGACGTTTCGCGTTCGTAAACTTCTTTTTGCACATATTATTATCAAATTATTAATAGGTCTATTTAAATTAATTATAGCAGTGCGATAAAATGAAATATTTTAGCAATGGAGAGGTATAACTTTCCATTATTACAGAATTTAATTTATAAGTCAAAAGGTCAATTTTGTCTGCAATCCAAACAAGACTTTAACTGTTTCCTATCATAAACAAATTTAATCAGACACTGCATTACACTTAGAATAAAAAGTGTAATGGTTGCTCCTTTATTGTTATTTAAACGCTCCAGCAAAGACGCATAACATTATCTGGTAATTGTTTTGATCTTCTCCAAGTGGTTTATACCACGAGAGTCCGACAAGCTGGTGCCCATCAACTTTGATACTGAAGGAGTAGTTTTCACTTTTTTTTGGTGTAGATTACTCACCGGCAACTTATTTTTTTTTTTGCTGTGAGATTGGTAATAATGAATGGATGTTTTTACAGTATTAACGAAAAATTTCCTTTGGATTCATTTGAAACAACAACAGTTTTTTGCTTCTGGCTTTACGCCTCGTCGACTTCGGGGTTATTAGATGCGGGAAAGAACTGGGGGCAAGGCCATGACCTTTTGAAAGAACCATCCCGGCATATAGGGAAAACATGGAAAACCAAAATCTGGATGGCCGGACGGGATTTGAAGCCATTTCCTCCCGACAGAGGACATAGCATTACCGCTAACCCACCATGCTCAGTGACAGCTTGAAATAATCCTTGCAACGACTCACACGTTCATATTTTTTATGTACAGCGAATAGTTTTCCTAAGTGTACGTGTTGATGCAAAATATTATGTTCACAGTCATTTTAAAAGTCAAACCTTTCTGTTATATGTCCCCATCTAAAGGAATTTTAGAATAATTTCTTACACTCATACTGCCATTTCGGAAGTTACTAAATCATTTATAAATCGTTCAGAATGAAGTATCAGATTCAGCTTAACGTTTTATAAGCTAATTTATGAATTTCTAAAGATTAATCCCTCCAAAAAACTAGATGAAGTTTAGTCACATACGTTTTAAAGATCTATCTGACTGACAATAGGTGTGCAGCGTTTCATCTACTTTCGGCATCCATCGGGCGGAAACATTCATGATGCAGTCTACTGTTTCTCTTGGACTGCCTGATACCTCCACAATATGTCGAAAGATTACCTTTGTCTGTAATCGCCAAGTTGTGTGTATTGTGTACATTTTTCTCAGTGATTGTTCCCACAGAACTTGCCGCGCTGGGATCATCTTGAGAGCTGGTTCTTACTAGTTTAGATTCAGATGCCCACATTATAACTTGAGGGACGACCTCCACTAATGTTACCATCACATCTTCATAAATATCCCTTTCCGAGCGTGGTGGGTGAACGGTAACGCACTGGCCTCGCATTCAGGAGGAGGCGGATTCGAATCCCTCTCCGGGCATCCAGATTTGGGTTTTCCATGGCTTCCCCAAATCACTCCAGGCGAATGCCGGGAAACTTCCTTCAAAAGGCCATGGCCGAATTCCTTCCCGTTCCTAGTCATCAATCTCATCCCCGTCTCTAATGACCTCAACGTCGGCGAGGCGTAAGGCCATGATAAAAAAATGAATGTCTCTTGGCTGTATCTGTTTCGTTCACTAGTACTTATTCGCAATAACTTTAACGAAATAAAGTTTCACTCCAGCATGTTTAAACTTTTGGCAATATTATACAAAGGTCTAAAAATTATATGAAGTTTTCGCAAAGATGTACTATTTAATTTCCTGAACAGGTCTAAAACTTAAGAGATGACCCTGGTGTAATGGCATTTCAATGTCATTACACTTTGCATTTCCCTTTAGACTGAGGTTATTGCACCACCCTATTACTGCGGGAGCTCAGTTTCCATTTCTATTATTATTTAAAAAGCCATGTCATCTAAAATTCTCTTGATACAGCTTTTCTTTATCAGAATGGTTCTCTGAGACAAGTCAGTAGACAACTTCAGTAATTGTCTTCCCCTAATTTTCTCATCGAAAAAAATCTGGAACACCACCTGCATCAAATTACAATGAACCAAAGGATAGTTAATGGTCAAATTATTCTATTCTGGCGCAGATATAAGGATTTTTTTTTTTTTTCGAAAGTGAATACAGATCAAGTTCGGGAGTATGTGGCTTCGATCCCCGGTCCAACCATCTGTCTTTCGCTTTCCAGAAATTTCCCAGGACAATATCATAATTCTTGCCCATAATCCTCTCCCGACTCTAATCATCTCGTCGTCGACAACCAATAAAGCGCTATTTTCTTCATACGACGGCATACCCGATTCCGGACGTATTAGGTTACCATGTACCATGTAGGACTCATCCCTCCATGAAGATGAACTGGGATTGTTTCCCGTTGCCTTTTCAGTGTGACAGTGTTGGTATGTGTTACTGTACGTGTAGAGGACTGTTATAGAGTGTTGTAATTTGTTGTATGAAAAAAAACGATATTAGAACAAAAGAATGAGTATCTCAATCACAGAACTGTTAAAACAATTTTCAATTGTGTTGATTTGGAGTTTTACATCTCTATCAAAATATTTTACATTGCTAAAAATTTTAAGTAGAAATTTGTGAACGTTCATTGCGGTAGAGACTGATGGATTACGTTTTCGTAGACGTTGGCGACGGGAAGCTGGCGAGTGAACGCTCACCCAGTGGGCGACGCAGACAGCATCTTGGCCAGCAACATGTCTTCCAGCATCACACTAGACATCCTGCATCAAGTGAACGAGACCAGATATGTAGTCATCGCACAGGTAAAACAAAGTTAGCAATGTGGTGTGCTGTCCTGTGGCGCTATGTCATTTGACTTCTCAAACCAAAGATTTGTCGCATGCGAATGCAGTGTAGCTATGAAAGCTAAAATATTTTCGAATTAGTTTTATTTAAACATCAATCTTTATATATATATATGTTTCATCACAATTATGAATGTAAAATACGTATCCTTGCACTTTGCAGTATTTTAACGCCAGACAATGAAAAGTAAACCCAGCGATTTAAAAAAATATTAGGCGACAATACATCAGATTATCGAACTTAATTTTCGCCAGCCTCGGTAGCGTGGGAGCTAGAGTACTGGCTCCGCATGTCGAGGAACGTCGGTTCGAGTCCGGCCGAGGGCATGGGTGTTTGTGTGTGTTTAGTCCGTGTCTGTCCTGTGGTGTCTATAATGAGTTGAACACAATATTCAGCTGAGAAAATGAAAACACCGGATGATCCGAATTCACACTTGAGCTGGCTGTATGGTCTAAAAGAGGCTACATTCTGTTTTCTTTTTAAACTAAACGTTCATAAAACGAAGTGTTGAGGTAAATCCTTAAATTTCATTTTACAAGCCATGAAGTATTAGCGGTCAAATTGCCATTCTTGCCAAAAAAATATGTTAAAACGAATTGCATGCAGTGAAAGCATTTTTGATGTATACAACAAACGGATTATTAATAGAAGGTCAAAGAGAGCCCTATACCACTCTCCTCTCTTATGTATTGGGAGCCGTTATCAAGCAGTGCCGTGAATCTTGATGCCTGAAAGGAAACGGTAAGTGTTAGTTTCATAAGTACCTGCACTCCCGGAGAGTAATCTAACTTTCAACAGATCATTACAACAAAGGAAAATATCAAATCTGATAATAGTAATAATTAATACTGATCATTTGTTTCCATATATTTATAAGTATTAACTTTTGAGACAAAAGCAATCGATTGTGCTCACGTTTGCAGCGGTAGAACATAAAACTGTAAAGTTTTAGTGTTCTGTACTTCTGAGTGAAAGAGAGAAACCATATGAAATCACCTGCTTGTCCATCTGTCACAGACTCATAAATAAGCAGCTGTGAACTATTTTTGTTGTTATTCTGAACGCAATGATTACGTCAAATTTGCAAAAATAATGGGAATGACAATAATTTTTTTGGCGTTAAAGGAATTGCTTTGTATTATTAGCGTGGATTTCAAATGGAAACTAGCAACGCAACGATTCTGAAAAAGTTTTTATTCTTTATTTATTCTACGATTTCCATAAACTTTAGATAAAAAAAAAAAAAATCATTTCACTGCCTTTAATTTCGAATCCACTGGTCCAATTTTGAAGAGGAAATACTAAGCCTACGCCCATCACAATAATACCTGTGTATATCAATGTTACAAGAGGATGATGATTAAGTAGACAAAATATGCAATGAAATCGAGAATTTAATGCAACATGTGGAGGGGGAGAAAAATCTAATTGTGGATGATTGTAATGCAGTAGTGGAAGAGGTAAAACAGTGGAATACTGTAGAATGTTTTAGTGTAGGAGAAATAAATGACTGAGGATGTAGGTTTTAAAATTTTGTAAAACATACAAATTGATCCTTGCATGAAGGGTATGCACCAGGAAACGTCCAAGGGATACAGGTAGATTTCTGCTAGATTATATTCTGGCTAAACAGAGATTCAGAAACAGTTATAGACTGCAAAGCATTCCATGGAGTTCAAAACTGCCTGGTACCTATGAAATTCAGGCTGAAATTAAAGACAATAAAGAAGCAACAAAGGAAAAACGGACTGGAAGTGAACAAACTGGAAGAATCTCGCATGAGAGAAAAGTTTGCAGAGGTTGTAGACGTGAGTCTCAGAAATAATTCTGTAAGGAATTCAACAGGAGAGTAATGGAATGCACTGAAGAGTGAGATAATAAAATCTGGTACACTAGGAAAGACGATGTCCGAAACCCTTGTATCACAGAAGAGATTTTGGAGTTGATAAATGAAAGGAGAAAACACAAAAATGCTGAGGACGAAGGAGGAAGAGAACAGTCATGAACAAATATTTTAGTAAGAGATTGGAAAAAAAAGAAAGAAAAAGAAAAGTGGCTGCAAGAATAAATCGGAAGAAGTAGAAAAGAAAATGTTAGTAGGTAAATTAGATATACACTATAAGAGAATCAAACAAAATTTAGGAAACATGAAGAAACGATGTATGAACATTAAAACTGCTGATTGGAAACCTTATTTAAGCTATGAAGAGAGAGCTAACCGGAGGTAGGAATACACAGAGAAACTGTATTATGGCGATGAATTGTAAAACAGTGTGCTGGAAAGAGACGACGATCTCAACATTGATGATTTAGGAGACGCTAGCTCAATGAAAGATTTGAACTTAAATTAAGCAGTTGGAATTGATGAGGCTTCATCAGAATTTCTACCATAACTACTACAAGAAAGAATCTAAAGAAATTCAAACTAATATCAAAAAGTTACTAAATACGAGAGATTTACCAATTTCGATAAAAGCATTATCTTCACACTCCCAAAGAATTTACAAGCTGATAAATATGATAAGCCGCACTATAAGTCTAAAATCACATGCTTCGAAATAACCAATCTGCATAAATGGTAGTAGAAAAGATTGTAGTTATATATTAGTTTGTGTTTCGAAAAAAAAAAAAAAACAGTATACAGGAGAGGAAATATTAGAAGTGCCTTTCAAAAAAGGATGCTTTTTTTTAGCGTTTTAAAAGTTTTTAACAATGCTTCATGGAACAAGATGTTCAAAATTTTAAAAAGTCAGGTAAAAAATATCAAGATAGAAGAATAATTTTTAATCGGTTTAAGAATCAGATGGTTCTAATGAAAGTAGAGAACCACGAGAGACATGCAGCAATCAGCTACAAGTAGTTGAGAAAAAAAATGAATGTGGCAGAAGTTTAGGAGAAATAATCAGTATACTACAATTTGCTGATGACATTGTCCTTTTAGCAGAACCAAGTGAGTAGATTGAGAATTTAATCAAGTGCATAAACAAACTACTGAAGAAATAATTTGTACTTAATATAAATCAAAGTAAGGGCGAAAGTCATGAAATGTAGCAGAAATAATATCAACAACAGTAAATTAAATAAAACGATAAAAATTAATAGGCATAAATAAACAAAAAACTCGGTTGTGAAAATTTAAAAACAAGCGCTTCAACATCATTGATTTTAATTGTTGGAAGATGTGATTAACAAATAAACCCTCCATTACGTTACAGGATAAATACCCCCAGCTATTAGATTGTGTGATACCTATCTCACTTGCTGAAGAAATGTTGCTGGAGGATACTCGCTTCATATACTGTTTTATTTTTACCATGCTATAGGTAAATTAAATGGAGATTATTCTTTATCACTCTGAAATAGAGAATATCATATAGGTATGTACTGTACATAGTTATAGTGAGTTCGTACCTGCGACATTTATTAAGCAATTAAAATAATGACCAAACTATCTAATAGCTTTAGGTATTCCTTTTGTACTATAATAAAGGAAAAATATATTTTTTTAATATCCCAAAATTACGGTGTTCTGAGAGCTACTATGAAATTAACTCGATTTGTAAAAACACGTTTTTTTAAGGTTTAAAAAAAGTATTTTTAGTGAATTCAATTTAATTACATATAGGTACGCATGAAACATTTTTTTCATTAATATTTTGAACAGTCAGTTATTATTTCCGCACTGCATACTGCTGACAGCTGCTATTCCTACTGTCTTTGCATCTGGTTGTTCTCTCAAACCGTCATCTATCCTGACTACTAGCTTAACACACACCTATGCCTTCTCTAAATCACTGCAGATGAATGCCGGGATGGTTTCTCCAAAATACCATGGCCGAATTCCTTCCAGTTCCTTGCCCCCAAGTCCTTGCTCGTCTCTAATGACCTCGATGTCGACTTTGTGCAAAGCCATATGCAATAAAAAAAGGAATTTCCTGATTTCTTTGTCAAGGAGTTTCATATTTTCTGCATATTTTTGCTTATCTTTATTTATTTTCACTATCTCCAGAAAAAATTTAATGTTTCATTAAAAATATATGGAAAAGAGATTTTGCGAATCGTCTGATGTAACCTAGCTGGTAATCGTAGATTGTTTCCTATCTTTATTTACGATAGAAAATACATTATACTTCCGCTGCGTGTCACTAAGACTCTTGGGAAATATTTTTTCGTCTAAAAAATTAAAAAAATCTTTCGAATGGATGAAAACTGGTAATGTACAAATATCATTGCCAGAATTCAAACTATTAATCATTTAGTAAAGACATTACAGTTTACATACTTGCAATAAAATTAAAATGTTTGCTTCTTGTGGAAATGTAACGCTTCCATGTAGAGAAAAAGTTGAAAAACAATCTGAGCACAAGATAAATATTACCCCTCTAAATAACAGTTCTGATGGAAGGATCAGCAAAGTTTTACTCATTGCATGTACTTTACATCGATTTTCTTGATGCCAGTGGTCGGAACTGGTAAGTATTTAACATCATATGACTACCAATGCAAAACGAAAAGAAAAATGGCTAGTATAATCTATCCTTGGCTGAGTTACATGCTGCTTAAGGCTAGCGTGATTGTTTATACGTCCGGCGAGTATTCGTTTTAATTGATGAAAATTGTCTGGTAATCATTTGCATTTCTCAACCCAGTACTTCAGCGATGACTGATCAGAGACTCTCAACCGAGTGGCGATACTTAATACAACATCACAAAATGTCACTTTTGACGCCATTCTGACGGGTGATCATTTATTTGTATAATAAAGTCTTGTTGGAGTACATTAAAGATCTGAGAGTTCGTGAATGTATTGAGGGTAGGAAACAACACTGTGGTCACGCCATGTGGTGTTGCCTGTGTGGAACAAAGAAGACATCCTGCTGACATGTGGGGATGCCCACCCTGCACATGTGCTTCCTATCCAGCTGCTCAACTAACAGGCAGATGCACTGGTTTTACAATGTATTACTGAAAAACTATCAATTATCCTGTTCTTTCTCCGAGTTTTTTTTTTTTGACGAAAAAGAAAACAAAATTTAGCATAGGATTGTACAATCACCTGATAGTCGATACGAGACCTAGTTCAGTCTAGTGGTTGGGTAGTATCATACCCATAAGTAGACGCCACGTACAAATACATTTTTTTTATGTAAAACATGTTTCAACTTTCTTAGAGAAAAAAATGAGAGCCAGGGAAAAACAATTCTGATTTAATACCAACCCTAAACAGGCAATCCGCTCAGGCTTGGCATTCAAGAGGAGGCTCCTGCCAACAGATTTAGATTTTCCCCAAATCACTCCAGGCGAATGCCGGGATGGTTCCTTCAAAAGGCCATGGCAGAATTAATTCCCGTTCCTTGCCCCAGAACTTTCCCGCCGCTAATGACATTGACGTGTCGTAAAACCATGAGAAAAATATTATCTCAATATGTTCATTACAATTTACGTCTTCAGTTATCTCCTTCATATATTCTAATCTTTGTCTTCCTCTACTGTTAATTCATTCTAACATTTGTTACACTATTATCAAACTAACCAAATATAATAAAATATCGAGATAGAAGAATAGTTTATAATCTATGTAAGAATCAAGGGGCGTCAATGAAAATAGAAAATCATGAGAGACATGCATCAGTTAAAAAGAGTGTGAGACAAGGTTATATAGTCTATCCCTATTAATATTAAATTTGTATGTAGAGGAAGAAATAAAGGAAGTAATACAGAAAAATGAATGTGACATATGTGCTCAAGGAGAAAAAATCGGTATGCTACGATTTGCAGATGACATTATCCTGTCAGCTGAACCGACTAAGGATATTGAGAAGTTATTGAATGGTATGAACAAAATACTGAAGGAAAAATTTGGACTAAACATAAACCAAAGCAAGACAAAAGTGATGAAATGTAGCACAAACGATAGCAATAATAGTGGATTAAATATAAAATAGGATTAGATGCAATAGGAGAAACAAGTGAATTTTGATACTTAGGATGTAAAATTACAACTGATGGCCGAAACAAGTGATGCTAAAAACAGAATAGCAGTAGGAAAAAGGGTCTTCTTGAAAATAATAAATCTTTTAGCTCCAAATAATGATCTAGGACTAAGAAACAATGTTTTAAAATTCTATGTGGAACACAGCAGTTTTTGGAAGCGAAAAATCGACTTTACGAATACTAGAAAGAAGAAAATTTGGAGCATTTGAAATGTCGTGCTATAGAAGGTTGCTGAAAGTTAAGTGGACAGATAAAGTCCGAAATGAATGTTTTTTGGAGACGACGGGGGAGGAGAGAAGGTTATGTAAGAGTCTTACAGAAAGAAGAGACAGGATGGTGGGTCATATTCTAAAACATCCGGGATTGGTTAATTTGTTAATGGAGGGTACAGTCGAAGGAAAGAACTGTGGAAGTATAAAAAGTTTAGAATCTGTGAAGCAGACAATTTAAGATTTCGGTTGTAAGAGATTAGCGTAAGATATGAAAAGACAGGATTGCATCAAATCAGTCGTGAGACATGACAGAAAAAACATCCTTCTATAGAACCACATTTAAATTTTTCAATATTATTTTTTTTCTGGTATAACTCAAGCTTCACATCCGTGAGTTGTGGAGCTCCATACGTATAGTTTTAAAACGTTCTTTCTAAGTCATAATTCAACAGTTAAGTTGCTGTGAACACAATGGCTCTTGGCTTGCTTAGAATATAAGGCAGCATTGTTAGTGATCTTACTTCCGGTGGTGACAGTAAATTTACTGATCATGGTGAATTAGCGGTAACGTTCGGGTTTGCGTGTCTGGCAATCGAGATTTTGGTTTTCCATTGTTTCCCGAAATCAGTCGTGGCGAATTCCGGGTCGGTACCTTCATAACGGACGTGCCCAGTATCCTTCTCTACCCACAATCGTCTGACGCAAACGAGCCATGAACCTTTTTGAAATAAACCCTCATGAACATTTGGTCTCAATTTGAGGAACTGACATGATTTGTTAATATCCACTCACCTCCGACAGGTGTTTCAAGACAGCTGTTCCCCTCAAGTCTTGTTTTTGGGAAATTTTGTGAAACATGTTTTTGTGGTTCCCTTCTCTAAGGGAAACATATCCTTATTGCTGACTCTCCGCTATCTGTGAGTCTGTTACAGGCCTCTATTTCGTAATAGACCTCAAATATACACATAATATGTGTTTCGTTTACATAAAACTGAATACTATATTGAATTTTTTATAACTGTACTCGGGCAGACGCGTAGGTCAGTAGTAGCCTGCTCTGGCGACCTGGGGTGGATTGAAAGCGCAGTGCACTGAACGCCCCCCTCCCCCAGGCCCATTCAACCTGCTGTCTAATGAATACCCATGGTAGCAACGATTGGCTGGAGCGTATCGCCACGTTCATCACATGCATCTCTGGTGTCAAGGTCAGCTGGAAGTGCGGGGCTCTACCTCCGTGAATCAGTGCTGGGCTGAAAGAACCGCGTAGGAAGAGAAGTAATTATATTCAAGGAAGTTAAATACAAATAAATGGATGGCAAGTTTTTCTCCACCCCAGCATGTTTAGAGTTCAAGTGTAGAAACACTATATTTTATATTTGTTCGCAGGATTATAATGACACGTGTGGACATCATAGTAGACAATTTTGGACCAATTTTGTTTATCTCAAAAAATCTATTAATTTTGGATCTGAAATTTATCCCAAATATCAATCACATTCCACATTTATACGTCAAATAATAAAACCACTTATATCTAATGTACTTTATACGTTATGAGCAAAACGAACAAATATTTTTATTTTAATCTTTCTGTTTTATCTCGCGAAACAACATTTTTCGCACAAAAAGACTTCGTTAGTTCTCTAACCAAACTAAGGTAGGCTGGATCTAATCAATGTTTACTTGAAGTGCAATGCATTGCTTACTCATAGGACCCGCATCCTTCAGAATAGTAACAAAAATAACTAATATCCTAATAAGGCAGTTAAAACCAGAGGATCGAAACCCATCGATAAACAGAGCTTAAAAACTGAATTCAGAGTGCATTGTAGCATAAACTGGACGATCGTATGAGCAATGAGAGCGGTGCAGCACTGTTCACTACCTTACCTGAAATTGTGTGGATGGCGACTGCCACTTCAACTACTAAATGCGAATCATTACAGTACAGAACCTGAACTACACAAGGCTCGATATGCACTTGCCAGATTTTTTTTTTTTTTTTTTTTTGTATAAATACAACCACTCCATAAAGGCCTAGTTCCCAAAAATTAAATTCTATGAAAAACTACACAAATACCGAACGCTCTCATAAGCCAAGGAGCGTAATTTCATGCGCCTGTATAATTAATTTTACGTCTCAGATCTGCTTCTGGCAGCAGTAGCTGTAAGAAGTATTCTAATACGATCGTTTAAACAAAGTTTTTTTTTTTTTAGAATCGTCTAATATAAGATCACTGTGTTCTCTTCTATGTCGTTTCCTTTGAAGAAAAGGGGAAAAAGCACGTACCTCTAAATCCTGAGATGGACTTACCATTCCAGTGGCCGAAATGTTGGAAATTCTTCAATTTTTGTTCCCGCTGTCCCTGGCTTCATTGCAGTAACGATTTTAAGATGTTTTCTCCAGTGGTTTCATTTTACGTGCTGATATAAACTTGTCGTAATCGAACATCGGTCTCATCCTCGCGGTGCTCAACATAGCAGATTGACCAACCAGCTGGCCGCTTGGCAACTGTGCAGCGACACCACCATAAGGTCCCCACAAGGCTAGCAAAAAACAACCCGCCAACATCCCTGTTGCAACACGCTACTGGAAGGAAAATAATAGGGTATTGTGTACCCGTCATGCTCGATGACAATAAAGAGAGTCGCTGGTGAACTGAATGTGCTCACCAACTTATGCTTTTTATTTATGACTTAACGCCTCGTCGACGTCGAGGTCATTACGGACGCGAAAGGAATGGGGGCAAGGATTGAGACAAGGAATAGGAAGGAAAAACAAAGCTGATTTAATAACAACCCTACACAGGCAATCCGCTCAGGCTTGGCATTCAGGAGGAGGCTCCTGCCAACAGATTTAGATTTTCCACAAATCACTTCAGGCAAATGCTTCCTTCAAAAGGCCATGGCCGAATTCCTTCCCATTCCTTGCCCCCATCCTTTCCGGTCTCTAAAGACCTCGCTGTTAAAAGACGTTAAGCAGTTAAAAAAAAAAAAAAACCTCACCACTGAACAGCACATAAACCGTTTCGGCAGATGCTACTTCCTCGTCTCTGTCTGATTGATAAACTTCAATCATTGTTATTGCAAATTATTTCCATCAAACGAAAAAATTAAGAATTGAAGTACAGAGGAAATAACGTCTAACGAGAAGCGGGCCACTCCAAGCCACTCGCAATTTGCCAATCGACACGCTCTGGTAATAACGCGAGGCTAGGAGTTCACGTGCGAAACTCGAGAGATCGAGGTTTGCCACACGCCGTGGGAACAAGCCTTCATAGTATACGATGGGTTCCGTTCCTACTGCAACAGTACTATGTTAACTTTCCCTTCTTTCTAAATAAGTAAGCTGAATAATTACACAGCGTTCCCTTGAAGTACGAAATAACATCCCGAACAAATCTTCCATTTTGTTGCTATTAACCGACTAGACTTGAACTGTTTGATTAATAAAAAGTGGGGAGAAAGGGTACAGTCAATGATTTATTAGAACTTCATTTTAAAATTAGTTATTTGCTCTTGACTTGCATTTCTTGCAGATAGCAAGTCGTTCCATTAATCTTGTTATTTAATTTGTTAAATCTTAAGGTAAGAATCGTTTCGACAGAAATCAAAAACACGCTAAAAGCCACTGTATTTTCTTTATATAAGACACATGATGTATTTATTGTCAAGAGATATCTCAATTTTACCCGAACTTTTACAAAAAAAAATACCGTATGGCTTCTATGTCTGATAGACCCCGCGGGGCTTGTTTGACCGCGTCTTCCGCCTCTGCTCTGAGCACTACACTAGTGAAGGAAATGAATTGCCGCCATCTATTTGTGAATTGTGTAACCAACGTTATGTACGATAAGTGCATATTTTGTTTGCGACACTTGTATTCTATTAGGTGGAATTGGGGACCGCCTGGTGATTAAGGGAAACCACCTAAAACTACGAGGAAGGCAGAAACGCCGGGATTTGAGCATTGGCCCGTCCAGTGAGGTAACGGCCACACTCTGATGGGTCTTGTCTGCACTTTAGCGCATATTACTCCGTGCTCCATGCTTTGTTCTTAATATCAGCCACTGGTCTGGAACGTCAAAATGGGAAATCGGTAGAGTTGTCCACTAATATCAGTATATTTGTACCGATAAACAGTATTTGAAAAAAGTACATCCCCATTAATCGCAATTTTCTGGGAAAGATTTGCTGTCGAAGAATTTCTATTAGTTTGACACCGATTTGACAGAATACTATGCAGCAAACTGAGGGCAATCTGTTGCCGCAACTGGACGACAAGCTTTCACCAAACGTTGGAGAGAAAATTTTGGTTACAACTTGCATTCAACGATGGACTTGTTTGAATTGAAACGTAATAGCTCGACAATACTTTTATTAATATGGTGAGATAATACACTACCTAGTGACAGTCGTGGCTGCACGGTGTGTCCTAACGTACTCATAGCAACAATGCAAAGCCCAAAAAACTCCTGACCTCATTGGAGTTGGAACCCGAGACCATGAATAATCTGGGCGTCAGAAAGCCATAAAATCCAAATATGAGCAAACTTATACAAAAAGTGTAAACAATTTTTCATTGCAAATTTCGATCCACTGATTAAATCACGACGAGATGCGAAATTCTTCTGCGAATAAACATGGTATTAATAACAGTTGCACTGATATTATTTTAAACAATAATTTATACTTGTTTTGTCTCTTTACTCGTATTTGTATATCCAGTAGGCATACCGTAATTGTTGCTGGTCTTTTTTTTTTTTTTTACTTATTGCTTTACGCCTCGTCGACGGCTAAGGTCATTAGAGGCGGGATGAGACTGGGGACAAGGAACGGGAAGGAATTCGGACATAGCCTTTTTGAAGGAAGCATCCCGGCATTCGCCTGGAGTGATTTGGGGAAACCATGGAAAATCCAAATCTAGATGCCCGGACGGGGATTCGAACCCGCGTCCTCCCGAATGCGAGGCCAGAACGTTAACCGTTCACCCACCACGCTCAGTGTTACTGATTGTATCCCGCAGGGACTCAACAGAAAGTATGGCTATGATCGACTTTTTTTTTATTTATCGCCACCAATAGTGCGTCGGTGACAAGTGATATTTTAGCTGCTATGAGTAAATTCTTTCTCAATGTCCAGTATGGTAAAGTGTTTATTTTATGTGTGGCCCGTTTACCTGCATTTTTATTTAAAAAAAATCTATCCGTAGTCCATTAGAGGGAGAGTAAGAGCTCTATACTTAATTAACAAGATGCATGTGTTGGCCTTCCCTCATGTACCTGTCACCGCCCATATAATGTTCATCGCCTGAGCGCATTTCCTTCTGGTTGAGTGGTCAGTGGAAGTGCTGTGTCGTCCATGGATCCCAGACAAGAATTACATCAATTACGCAGAGGTCTAGTGGCTGAGTGGGTATCCAAGGTACCCAGTTCGAATACCCGTCTCTGCTGGGATTTCAAAGCCCCCTTAATCCGTCCTTCGCCTCTGGCAAAAACTTGATTTATGTTCGCGAAGCGCGCCAGAACGCTTCAGTGATTCGGATTTCAGGTTAAACCATAAGTACCCCTTTCCGGGTTAGATTATCGGGTTGCGACAGAGGCGGTTTGGTCAGCCAGTAACAAACTCTGTCTCCTGGTCGTAAAGACTATGTGAAATTAAAGAAATTTGGTAGGCATTTAGAACAATTTTGAGATTCTAAATCAGTGCAGTAATGAATAATAACAGAATCATCAAGGTTAGCAGAATTGATTATTTTGATGTGTAATTACAATACGATGTCATATGGAAACCATAAACAGCTCACTCGAAGGATAAGTTTAGGTGTTTCAAGCATCTGCTGTTTGCTAAAAAGTTTCACATATGAAACAATCAAATGATAAAAAAACGGAAGAGTGAAGAGAGTGCTGGGAGTGTAGAAGGCATATGTTGGTAATAGGGTTTGAAAGTACATAAGATAGTAATAAAAAGAAAAAATACTTGGACAGGGATAGTTAGATGAATTTGGAAATAGCCACCGGAGCATGCGCTCCATCGCAGTTAAGCATTCAGTTCAAATCAATGTATGGAAAATTTGCAAAGTAATAACTATCAATTCAAAGATTAAATTCGATGTCGATGGTCTTATTTTTTTGTCTTTACCCCTCGTCGACGTCGATGTAAATTAGATACAGAAGAGGATAATTTAGGGGGGTGGGCACGTTAGTGGAATTCGGCCATTTGAAGGAACCATTCTGGAGTGACTTTTGGAAAATCTCGGTGGTGATAACGTTTAGTTTGTTGAATGTGTCCTCACACTTACAGTATCATAAATTAGAATTTACTATTTGAGATTGTGCTCTATCCACCATTCTAGTCTATTCGTTTGCGATATAAGAACATATTGCGATGGTACGGTAAGAATATCCTAGATGTGAAGTTTTTCCCTGTTTCTTTACTGAGCCAGTTACTAATAACCTAATCACTTTGGAATTTTCTGTGTTGAGAACTTCTCGGAAAGTTATAAGTGTTGTCCGTTTACAGCGATATCGACGTAGACACTGAGCCTTCAACATTTTTGTGAAATACGTTTCTATTGCGAGGTTTGTATAACATTACTTTCAACTCGTTTCAGTATCTGTTTCGCAGAATTCACTAAATTCAATATTTCCTTTCTTGTAGGCAATGAATTTTTCCCAGGTAGTATCTTATTTCAAGTGTCGTAGGGCCTAATATTTATTATAGTAACGACCAATATACATTACACCATAGAAGTTATCAGGTAAAAATATTCTTCCTGTAGAATAGCATTAGAATCTGAACTGTTAACTGATTACTAGAAAAAGTTAGGCATTTCTCCAGCAGAGATGAAAACACCAAATGGTTCTACTTATTCTACTTATTCCTGTGTTTTACCTTGCCTACTGTTTCGGTATTTCATTTGGTTAACGCCAATTGGCCACAGCTGAAGATCCCTATAGTTCTACGTCTTTACTACAAATTAATTCACAACATGTCTCGGCAAAAACGCATTTGCCTCTAGAGAGTGATGGCAACCAAAATTTTCAAAATTACACGATTTGTAATCACCATCTATGATCCGAACATAGTTATAGTACGTGTCCGTGGTCGGTTACTGTAGAGGATATTAACCCTCCATATCAACTCTAATAGGAAATTTAAGTGGGATTTTTTATTATTAATGTGAAAACTTCGTGAGCTGACTTATTGCTGCGAGACGTGGACACTATAGGAATTTCAAAAGGGTATCTTAGAACAGCTATATGAACTATGGTAGATTTCACTGGGCAATTTAGATCATATCAGTTACATAGGTTACTGAAATCTTAATGAAAACAGCAAAGTTGAAATGGCAGTGTTCGAAGCAATGATGGATAAAAATGGTGTTAGAGTTGAGTCAAAGAAATCGTCAGAGATAATTAGGAAGACTGCTAGACAGACTGTACAGTCACATTCACAAGGTCGCTGGAGATAGTTATCACAGAATCAACGTAGATTTTTATATCTAAAGAAGACGTTCGGATTCCTATCTGGGCTCATGAATTTAAGAGGCCACATCATTACATGGTTGATTTGTCTGAGTGTACTGATGATAACTAGTTTCTTGTATTGATTAGCGTATTGGATGAAAGTACTTATACATTTTTGTGCTGTCTTTTATCTGGTAAAAACGGTGTGAATATGCTGAAACTTTATTCTGTGAAGTAAATGAAACATTAGTGTTGATTAGTATTGCGTCTTCTCTTACGTCCTGACAGAGATTCTGCTGGTAACCTATTGATAGGAAGCGTGTTTCGCCAAGCACAGCCACTGAGATTTTACGAGCGCGAAAGTTCACGCCTGAGTGCTCCTAATTGGCATAGCTGTATAAGGGATTCCACTCAAGTATTTTAATTGACGGACTTAAACTCGGTAGTTACGCTGTGATGGAATGCCTGAAGGTTCAAAGTGTCATCCACTGACGACTGAATCATAGCGATACTGAATTTATCCTCTGTTAAATACAATAATGAATTAACTGAATAATTTGTTGATGCCCCGTCACTCTACAGAGATTTTTTTTTTTTTTTTTTTTTAAGATTAAATGTATGGCAATACAACCAAAAATGATAGCACAAGGTATAAAGTTTACCAAGAATAACAGCTTGGAGCTTCTAACTTCACCGTTGTAGGTTTCAAGTGAAACGCTGGAATATTAGGCTGTCCTTATACAAACACACACAACTACTCATGAAGCTCCTGCTAAAGTCCCTGGCGTCGTCTTCTTCGGCGAGTGTTTTAATTCTCAGGTCTGTTGCTACTATAAAGTCGTACAGGTCCCATGGACGTGCATCTGGTGTCTTAGTATCACCAGTTTCAGTGGCTTATTAACTTCAAGCTGGTTACGCTGACATTTGAAATAGTGCTGATTCACATTCTGAATCTCTCAGGATTCACAGATGCGATTACGTTTATTTTTTGGAGGCTCTTCTTAAACAGCCATGATTAAATGTCAGTCGGGCAATTGTGGTGAAATTTTGATGTAGTCGGCATCTGAATATTTTCAGGATTCTGTTGGAATCTTTGGATCAGAAAGTAGTGACTGTCTTCATGTATGGATGATTAGCTAAAGTCTATACCCCATTCTTCATTTAGCCTCTTCTATGGTGTTAATTGTAATCTGTTGCTGGTATTAGCTGATGACTGTTTTGTCCGGTTAAAATTCCTCTATCTGGTCCGCATTTGGTTTTCGGGAATCCGTGGAGGCCTCTAATTAGGTATGGCAACTTATTTCGAAAAAATATAATTGTCTTTTGAAGAAGAAAATAAAAAGTGATATATCTATTAATTTCGGTATACTTATATCTTCGCGCATACGGAACTAGCTATTAATTTTTGGTTTCATTTTAAAGTGTTATAGCTAGTACCACATTATAAATCTAGAATTATAAATAAATGAATAATTCATTTTTAATTATGTTTAAGGACTCTCTGTTACTCCCTTCCACCATTTTGTATTCATTTCGTTTCGTCATAATCACTAATATGTCGTTTGGAAATTAATAACGCACAAGAGCGTTCCGTTCTTTGAATTGTATAGTTCACCAGAAATGAAGTATTTCCGCATACTTCATGCTTAGGACAAAGTATACCAACCAAAAATAATGTACGATACTTTATATTAAAGTGCGGTTAGCAACACTATGGCCAGTGCGGGCACAATTTAACATTAAATAACGTACTATTCACCGAGCGTGGTGGGTGAACGGTTAACGTCTGGCCTCGCATTCGGGAGGACGCGGGTTCGAATCCTTGTCCGGGCATCCAGATTTGGATTTTCCATGGTTTCCCCAGATCACTCCAGGTGAATGCCGGAATGCTTCCTTCCAAAAGGCCATGGCCGAATTCCTTCCCGTTCGTTGTCCCCAGTTCCATCCCGCCTCTAATGACCTTAGCCGTCGACGAGGCGTAAAGCAATAAGTAAAAAATTCTTACAATATTCTGAAAATGACTGAAAATCGATATTGACTGACCTTTTTAGTCCCAACTGACACACTGGCAAACTCACGGCACAAAGAATTTTTTTTAAGGATCCCTTCTTATTCAGTTTTTTCCCAAAAATCTTTGTATTTTTGTAATTGTTTAGGTTTCTTCAATTTTGCTTTCTTTCTTTGGAGTTACTGGTGTATTACTGATCACTATCACAAACAAAATGCGGATTACTTGCCATTTTAAACAAATCCTCCGCTTGTCAATCACTTAACTGACATCCACCATTCCTTTCAGAAATAACGGCGAGCAGACACGAGTCGTCTCGAATGCAACAATGTGGATGGTCTGCCCTTGTTGCCTCAACTCCGAAGCGGTAAGGGAGCGTCCATAAACCACGCAGCTCCATTTTGGCCTTCTGTGAACCCCCGTGTCCCCCCCCCCCCACGTAGCCTGACGTGGCTTTTCTCTACCCCTCCCCCCTCCCACCCTCTCGTAGCATGTAGCTTTTTTCCCTATTGATTCCAGAAGACATTTTGTACTGTTTTCTCTTGTCAGACTATCGTAAATTACATACAGAGGTAATTAAATGACGGAAATAAAAATTTACGTGCTGTTTTGTGTCCTGTACCTCATTTTAACTGTGACAAATAATATGAACGAAAAGGTACGTGACCTGACTCGGTACCCCCCTCCCCCCCCCCCACGTAGCCCAACGTATATTTCCAGCCAACTCCTCCCCCTCCCCCTTAGACCAAGCCACTTAGTTTATGGACGCTCCCTAAGTACGCCGATCAAAGGACGCGAGTGGACAGAAAAATCCTTGGCTGATAGGCACTTTTTCTTGCAGGATGTTGTAAGTACGATCCGTTCCACGTACTATACTTTCTCGAAATAAAGCATTTTCGCATACTTTATTCGTAGGAAAAAGTATAACGATCAAAAAGAACGTATGATGCTTTATAATAATGTATAGTTGACAAGCCTACCTCTAATCCACATTATATTAACTTGCATACTAAAGCTACGTAATTGCAGCGATATCACAGGCAAAGCGATGATTTAATAGCTTCCCTTAGTTATTTCCCAGTGGAGATAGCGACGATTTGGAGTAGGATAAGAAGACTGAAACTGCCACGAGATAATGTTTAGATGAATTTTTATTATATACAGGGACAGCACCCTTTCTTTTTTCTTACCTCTCAGTCAGTCGATCGACGAACAGGAGGTGCTGAGAATAACATAGTGGGACAAGACTAAAATGACACTGGGAAGAAATTGTATGGAAATAAGTCCACTTTAGTGGCATATTCACTACGTGCTCTGATGAAATAATTTTGAACATTATGGCTCCTATAGTTAATTTCCTGATAGGAGGAAAACATTTATTTATATACCAACTACGAATTGGAAAAAGATCTGCGCGGGCATATCCACTGTTTTCTTACACGTAAATTGTTTCTCCTTGTGATAAACAATTAAATGTTTTAACGTAGTTCACATTTGCTCATTTTATGAATTCTTCACATACTTCATTCTTGCCTAGAAATTTCCGCTCATAGAACAAGCATTTAGCGAAGGGGAATACAAATACAGTGAATTGTTATGGCCTCCTGAAGATCTGCTGTAGCCTAATTGGAATAATGGCGTTAACGTGACTCGTCTGCTAAGATTGCAGGCTGACCAGAAAATGTACTACCCTTCCAAATCTACACCTAATTCTCTAGTCCCTTGGAGAATGTTGTCTAAAATTACGTCCAGGAACGAATCTTTATTTTGTTTCAATGTTTTGTTCAATGAGAAATGTATTAGAAGTCGATAATCGGAATTCACTGTTGTGCAGATATAATTTGGGCTTGAATCCTCAGTATTGGTTCCTTTGTGCCGAATAGAACGAAGGAAAACAGCAATTTTTATACGACTAAGCCACCATTTTATTACTAACATAGGACTGTTCCGATTATATCTTCTATAAAATTAAACCTATGTTTCTATAAAACTTAGCATCTGATATGTCCCTCTCTGTATCTTCTAGACTCTAGAGGAATATGCTAGTTTTAACCTGTAAGTTTGTGAAATTGAAAATTTAAAATCATTGCGCAATCAATAACTGAATGTGAACGCTATTGCATCCCATAATAGCGATTTTTTTTTTTTAAATATTCCCTCATATCAGTTGTTTTGAAACTGCATTGTTTGTTGAGTTTCGTTTATTTGTATGATTGTATATTTACTGCGTCCGCCGACTATCTCTCAAACCTCCTGTTCTGATATAGTCTTTGTTCGAGGAGTATGACATTGCTGTCTAAAAGCCTCCATATTCTAATGATTTAACTCCAATTTGGGTCCTAAAACTGTCATCCACTCACGCCATTAAGAAATTAATATCAATCGAAAAAAGAGTTCTACGAATGTTTATTTTCGTGAAAGGAATGATGGAGTTAGTTTATGTACTCTCGATGGAATTCCTCAGAGGCGACAAAATTGAATAAATAGCATCTTCGTGAATGGAAAAATTTCTGCTTAAATTGTTTGCGACAGTGGCTAGCCCGTGGGTTCTGATGAGATGAATGTCCTAACTCTTAAGCACTGAAAAGGGAACCTAATCACCGACAATAGCTCAGATATCAGTAAAGCTCAGGAACATCAAGACAAATTAATTTCAAATTTTAGTTCACGATAATAGGTTTATTTTACACACACTTGACGTGTAAACAATTACAAAAATGTTGCAGCAAGTTATGTAACACAAAGATCTCTTAAGAAACTTATTTTGGGCGGCAAGTACAATTTATTTGCTGCCGTTGACGAAATGATAGCCCTGACTGGTAAAAGCACATTTACTGAAAGTTGAATGTAGCCAGGTCATCGAAGTGCATCGAGCCTTGCCAGTTGCAAAGTGGCTCATGACCCTTTTCTACTTTTGGCTCCTTCTAGCTCCCCACTCCGAAAAGGAATGAACGGTGTCTATGCATAATTTTCCCCAACCCTAACTATTTGATCACCTCCACACACCTTTTACGCTGAAGAGAGGATTTTTTCTGACCAATCTTAAGGTCTCTCAATTCAGTCATCTTTCCGTCAAGTGGGGAATTATTAGAGTCCACATTAGCTCCGCTACTATATCGCGAATAGTTCGGTTCCCAGTTGGGGGCCAACCACAAATTACGTCACACAAATTTCATGATTTTTGGACCTCTCCCTCCCCCCATGTCACAGGTTGTCACATTTGTGGGACCCCCTCGCCCCTTCCCTGGTGTGACGTCACAAGTTTTGCAATTTTTTAAATTTATAAATTAAAACAGCACTTCTAAAATGTTTTATGTATTTCTGGTTAAAAAATCATATATCAACAATAAATCAAACATTTAAGAAAATATAAAAAACATAAAAAATCGGATTAATGATACAAAATTGAGTCATCATGTGTCCATGGATTTTGAGCCCATTCCTTGATACTGTTTATTATTGGCATAATAGTCACTTCATTCTTGAATTTGTTGGGAACATTCGATGTGTCAACATCATCTTCATCTTCCGCCACGAACCAAAAAGTGATACAAATTATGCATGTGATGTCACAAAGTTTATTACACGTCCCCCCCCCCCCCCTTGTCACACGATCTCACACTTTGTTGAACCCCTCCCTCAAGGTGTGACGTAATTTATGGATGGCCACTTGTGGCAACTAATGATAGTGGCACCGTACATGAGATCGGTATATTATAAAGTTTCTGGACAGTCCCCCTAATGCAGATTTAATCGGTGACTAGGTGGCCCATGCGAAAATGTTACTTGTGTATGATGAAACGCGGGGTTGGTGGTTTGTAGTACGATGAAAGAAGAAACAACACATTTGTAACAATTGTTTATTTGTTAAGTGGAATAGGTACGTAGCAAACCACTTACAACGTCTTACCAAAAAAATTAGAAATAATAAAATGCTTCCCTGACGGAAACAAAAATATCCGAAAAGCTTCTTACTTTACAAAACACACAGAGTTTATCCATATTTGTGCTACATGTCGTGCTGACATCTAGCGGTAATGTTATCACTCCTAATTGATACCAGCGAAGCCCCTAGCAGCTTGACTCTGAACTATAGCATACCCGTGACCTTGATTGTTCATAATTATGCCATTTACTGGTTGAATTAAGAAAAATTTCTTTCTTAATTAATGATGTTAACAAAGCAGAGAACTTAATCTTTAAAATGACACCTCATTTATCGATATTGGTTATGTATGAAGGGAGAGAGACGGTTCATCACAAAAAACACCTTTTAGAAATAATATATAAGATTTTGTTTTTTCTAGATCTCCTTTTACATATGAGAGTTGCTTATTGTCATTTCTGCTCTCCTGTGAACTCGTTTATCCGGATTGTATGTGAAATGCAGGGTAGCGTGAGTCGCAGCGACAAGAGGAAGGAGTGGCTGGAGTCTTCAGTAGAAGCAGTGGAGTGCCGAGCAGAGGAGGCGACTTCGGCGAAACGTCGAGCCGGGTCGTCGTGCACCAGACTCGCCCAGAGAGCTGCGCTCACCAACCGACTCAACATCTCCTTCAGCTTCAACGCAAAGGTAACTTGACAACTCGCTCAACTACTACGCTTTACCAGTGGAAACTGACCGTCCTGTACTCACGTTAAAATTTCTCGCCATTGTTAAAGATTTTTGCAATTTGTCCGTTTTGAAACCTGATTTTTGAAAGGTGTGACAACTTCTTTATGTCAATACTGTGAAATCACACAGTAACAGCAGAATTTTGTAAGTACTTTCACTATTCGAAAGTAATAGAAACTCACTCTCTGGAGGATTTCCGTTCAAATCCCTGTCCCGCCATCCAGATTTCGGTGTTCCGTGGTTTCCCGAAATCACTCCCGGCTCTAATGACGTCATAATATCGTGAACGAGCTGAGTATTGATATTATCCATCCTATTGCCTTCTATTGACGTCTATAAGCCAACAATCAGGTGCAGGTAAAAGCTGTTTGTACCTACAACATTTGTCTTACTTTAATCCTATTTAAAGAGAGAAAAAAAATTCCAAAGCATACGTACGAAATATTTATTTTTCTGACACTTTTTCCTAGTTTCATTGCTATAAAATCCACAAAGTTTGATTTACAAACATGTTTCTGTAAATTTGCTTAAAGGTGTTTCCTTCAAAAGGCTGTGGCAGAATTCCTTCCCGTTCCTTGTCCCCAATCTCACCCCTCCTCTAATGACCTCGACGTTGACATAAGTTAAAAAAAAGTTTTTGTTAAACCTCTTGAATGGTATCCTCCTATCCTTCACCTTTCCATAACCATAATCTCTTCATCTTTCCTGAATGCTGCAGTACCACTTCAATAATCTAAAGTAGAAATTGGGACAAGAACAGAATCAGGCAATGCGGAACTACTGGCTGTAAAAAAAAAAATAAGACTATTAGTAATAACTAATATGCGATAAGTTTTTGCATGACAAATTAATGTCTTGTCAGCCATAAGACAAGAAGGGTGTGATTCTGAACCAGGTGGCGGAGCTGTGGCGCAGCCCTGCGAATGAGAGGACGGCGCGATTGTTGGTGGAGGTGGAGGAAGACTCTGGCACAGTGGAGACGTGGCTGCGCACGCCAGCCAGGAGGGAACCCGAGTACCGCAGCTACCAGCTGGTACCCGTACTCAGGCAGTTCGCCCTCATAGATCCTGTCAACAACATCGCCGATGGCATATACACTACAGGTGGGCTTACTCATCAGCCTCGTCAAACCTAATGCGGCTCCAAAAGGTGATGCTATACTCCCTACACAAAACTGGCTGAATGAGTCCATTGGTGAAACATGACGTTTCGGCGGTAATGGCTCTGCCGGCATTGTCTAGTGGCTGCTGCCAGTAGGTGATGGTGCTGCTTAGGGAGTGTCCATAAACCACGTAGTACCATTTTGGTCTCCTGTCAATCCCTCCCCCCCCCCACGTAGCCTTACGTGACTTTTCTCTCTCCCCCCCCCCCCCACACACACACACCCCGCGTAGCAAGTAGCCTTTTTCCCTATTGATTATGGAGGCCATTTTGTAATGTTTTCTCTTGTCAGGCTATCATAAATTACACACAAAGATAATTAAATGACGGAAATAAATATTTACATGCTGTTGTGTGTTCTGTACCTCATTTTAACGGTGACAAATAATATGAATGGAACGTTACGTGGCCTGGCTCGGAACATCCCCCCTCCCTCCCCCTAGACCGAGCCACGTAGTTTACGTACAGCGCGTAGTCCGCGCTGCGTCATCCCTTTACCTGATAGGCCAGTGACTACTAGTGAGCACTGCTGGCGCGAACGTTTGACTATTGATACCCAGGTATGGAATCTGACAGCTGTTTCATCTTTCCTGGCCTGATTGTGTAAAAGGTTCTTCACTTTTTCCGTCTTTCGCTCTGCTAACTCTCACTAAGTTTATTGTCATCAGTATTAATTTCATATTATTATTATTATTGAAAATGAATTGACTCCTTACTGTACTTGCTCTTCAAGTTACCTCATTTTTTTTTTTGTTATGGCTTAACGCCTCATCGACGTGGAGGTAATTAGAGGCGGGAAAGGATCGGGGGGAAGGAATTCGAAGGATTCATTCCGGCATTCCCATGGAGTGATTTGGGAAAACCATGGAAGACCAAAATCTGGATGACCGGACGGGGTTTCGAACCCGCGTCCTCCCGAATGCGAGGTCAGAGCGTTATCGCTCACCGACCACGCTCTGTCTTCCATTTATCAACAAATCATCTGGGTTTGAGGTGGAGAGCAAAACCTGCGACTTCCCCTTCCATATATAAGAAAATAATTAAATAATTTGATCCATAACTCAGAATCTCGCGACAGAGGAATACTGAGTGAATGTGGCAGAGGTAGACTGCCAATTCTTCTTTCGGAACCTACAGTTTAACTTGGAATGTGATCACAGCATATTTAACGTACACAAAGAAAGCTTTAAAAGTGATAATGGTTCTGTAAAAATTATCGAGCATAGTGAGAAATTTTGAGTGGGGATTTTCAAAACACGCGCCCCTTCACAGAGCTATCGATCCGCTCTTAAAACGAAATAAAACGGTATTAAACAACATAATCACGATACTATAGTAAAATGCAGGAGTATAGAGAGAGTTTCAGAGGATTGATACAGACCGAGAAATTGGTACATGATTCAACTTGAAGGATCATAAACATGCTGCCACCGAGCGTGGTGGTGTAACGGTTAGCGTTCTGGCTTCGCATTCGGGAGGACGGCGGTTCGAATCTCCGTCCGGGCATCCAGATTTGGGTTTTCCATGGTTTCCCAAATCACTCCAGGCAAATGCCGGGATGCTTCCTTCAAAAGGCCATGGCCGAATTCCTTCCCATTCCTTGCCCCCATCCTTTCCCGTCTCTAAAGACCTCGTTGTTAAGAGACGTTAAGCAGTTAAAAAAAAAAAGAACATGCTGCCCTACGTTTCACAGTTTTATGAGCTGCCTAATGGTTATGGATTCATTCATTGGTCTGAAATCTAGTACCAACTAAGTAAGTCGTAATGATGATGACAGATACAAAAATGCCTTAGTTTAATCTAAGTTCTTGAAATGGTAGTAGGGGGGACTTGTCATGAGAAGTTCGAATGAAAGTTGGAGAAGTTAACCTCGGGGTGGAAACGCGCAAGGAAGGTGAAAAGCAGATGGCAAGACTAGCTGAAACTCACGTAGGAATTTCATGAGTAACGACAGCACGGAATAGAGACCAATGGATGCAAATGGTAGAAGCCTTTGACTTGCAATGATAAACACAGCAACAAAATAAACTAACTAAATACTTCGACATAGTATTATTTAACAACCAGCCAGAAAAGCCCGTCAAAAATGACGGGTTTAACGGACTAATTGATTTCTTCTTAGTAGCATACCTAAATAGAATTGTAATAAAATAAAGTTCAATGTGCTGTAATTTCTCATCCCTTGCGACGTAGCAAAAAGTTTCATTATCTATTTGGTCCAGGTTGCGTTTCAGCCTAACTACAATCTTCACCAATATAGCCGGTAGAAAATAAATACTTAATTCACACGCGAATTAATACATCCCTGTATCGCATGTCAATGTCATCATGCATCGATACCAATCATACATCATGCGATACAAACTTGATCCAAAATCTTCACAGTTTATTACAACTTTCTTATTTTCTATGATGAAGATCCATGTTTTAGCGCCTGACACAACTTACATCCGGCTGGAATAATGACCTCAGTGAAAATGAAGGATGCTAAAAATAAATCTTGAAAATCTAAGTTATGTCACGTAATATTAGTTTTAATTGTGGTTTAAGTAGCACACATCGCGAACAATTTGGAACTTCTTTCAAACCAAGTAATGAGTTCAGTAAAAAAAAAAGCAACTCTTAATTAATATGCCATTCTAGCATTACATTTCTTAGCAATTACTTAAATAAATATAATTTTTATAAAATATAGTTCAGTGTACTTCATAGTGCTTTGCCCTATTACAAAAGGTTTTCGTTGCTATCCTGGTCCGGGTTGAATTTCTACGAAATCACGTACAAAACTTGCTTACAGAGAAACAATTTTTAAATTACACACATATTATTATATATACTGTACTATATCGCATTTTGGTGGTAATAACGCATCGCGATATAAACTAAATCAAAAATCTTCACAGTTTATTCCATTTTCCTAAAAGCAACTAATAATTAAATAATATGCCATTCTAGCATTACATTTCGTTGCAATTACTTAAATAAATATAATTGTTATAAAATAAAGTTCAGTGCAATTCATAGTGCTTTGCCCTGTGACAAAAGGTTTTCGTTGCTATTATGGTCCAGTTGTATTTCAACCTAACCACGTTCTGAACTTGCGATCAGAGAAACAATACTTAAATCACACGCATGGTGATACATTACTTTATGGCATTTTAGTGGTAATAATGCATCACGATATTAACTGAAACAAAAATATTTACGGGCTCTCCATCTTCCTTTTTTATATTCGTGTTTCAGATAGATACTAACACCTTTGAATAGCTGATACAGTTACATGCGGCTGAAATATGGCATCAGTAAAAAAACAAAGGAAATTAAAAATAAATCTTAACAACTTATGTCATTTAACGTAATATTAGTTTGAATTGTAGTCTATGTTATGTAGATCTGAACAGTGTGGAACTACTTTCGTTAAAACAAAGCAATGATGAAAGTAACAGAACACTTAAGAAAACAAAATTAAATTATTTTAAATAATTAAATTACTTATGTCCTCCGCTGTCAAGTGCCAGTTCTAATAACAATCTATCCAAAATGCCGCTAACATTGAAAAAATTAAAGCATTTGTCTTACATATCTGTGGCCAAAGATTTTAACGGATACTTTTACATAAAACGAATCTATTATTAAGTAAATCTAAGCTACTAATACTTATTATGTCGATTTAAACTCAATACATACTTTTATTTCAGTGTTCTGACAATTCACGGCTTAGTGTAATTCCTCGTGCCTTGCGTTGTAGCAAAAGGTTTCAGTTTCCATTCGGGTCCAGATTGCATTTCAACCTAACCACGTAACTTCTCGCCAGAAGAACAATACTTCAATCTCACGCATATTAATACATGAACTGTATCGCGTTTTAGTGGCAATAATGCATCGCGATAATATTTTGATCTAAAATCTTCAAGGGTGTTTGCACATTTCTATTTTGTGATTCAGACTGGTAGTAAAACGTCTGAATGGCTGACACAGTTACTGAACTAATAGGCTCAGTAATATTACTCAGTTAAAGCAAAGGAAATTAAAATAAACCTTATAAACTTTCGTTAAGTCACGTAATTATTGTTTTAATTGTAGTGTAGGATTTCACAGTTCCCGGATCAATGTGCAACTATTTCCATTCAAAGGAATTAATAATTTCAATAATAGGACACAGTTTGAAATATTTTGAAATAAACTAAATTATTCATGCCCTATGCCGTAACGTCAAATGCCACTTGTAATTCTGATCCATGCTAAGTAATACTCTAACCAAAATTTTCTCTACATTGATGCACGAAATACAAAGCTTTTATCTATGGACAAAGAATTTAAGGAATACTTCTATATATCAAAAGGATATTACGTAAATATAAGCATCTAATGATTGATATGTCGATTTTAACGCAATACATACTTTTATTTCATTGTTCTGTGAGTTAATTTATTTACTGATGCTTGGAAATGTTATTAAATAACGCGCATTCGCGAGAACATCATCGTAAAGCTTGACGTCATTGCGCGACGTCATAGATTGGCGTCATAGCGTGACATGCTACATCTAGCGTATTATATTAATAGATCAGTACGTTCTGGCCTCGCATTCGGGAGGACGCCGGTTCGAATTACCGTCCGGGCACCCAGATTTGGGTTTACCATGATTTCCCCAAATCACTCCAGGCGAATGCCGGGTGCTTCCTTCAAAAGGCCATAGCCGAATTCCTTCCCATTCCCTGACCCCAGTCCCATCACGCCTCTAATGATCGCAAGCTAATTTTATTAAACGATTAATTAGAATGTATTAAAACAAACTTAAATTTGTTAAATGCCATCTTCTTGATTACGTACCTTGTTATCTTGCAGATATAAAGAATGTGCTCTAAACTAGCAATAGATGTAGCTAGAGTACTTCTACATCCCGTACTGCAATAGATGCAAATAGAGCATATATATTCCTGTGAAAAAACTTACATATTATTGATAATGAATTAATTGACATATCACTTTCTTCACTGTAAATCAAATGCTTTTTTTTTTTTTTAATATTGTTGACGTGATTAACACAATTTTATGTTGGTTTCTAAATGATGTTGGAGTTAGAGAAGCACAACATCTCTACTACGGTAACTCATTATTCTGTTATTGCTTCTGTTTTCTAGGGATGGGATATACTGCTACTTTCCGGTCACTGTGATATCTGTCACAGTGACTTAAAAGTCACAGTGATTTTTAACTGTGACTCTGTCACGTCGAAACGATAGTGTCAGTATCTTCCACCAGATGGCAATATGTAAGAAATCACGGGCACAGTGAAAAGTAATTCAGTCACGTTTTATATGCAAATGAGGCTAAACTGTGACTGTCACGTCTGGGGAATAGTGCTGATACCTGCCACCAGGTGGCAACGGGGAGAAAATCACTGTCACAGTGAAACAGAACCGAAAAATCTCGTTTAGAGCCGAGGAAATAGTTTTAGAGTACATTCAGTCGACTGGGTGTGAAATTTTTAATTTGCTTTTACCAATAAGTAGTTAATACTTCCTGGGTGCAAAATGTTTTTATTTTCCTTTCATGAATAAAAACAAAATATTGTCAGCCTACGATTTTATTGTTTATTGGGAATCTGTGGAATTTGTGCAATTCGAACGTTTCTCTAGTCGAAATAAATTATAGTTACCCTGAAAAACCCTATATTTTTATCGTAAATGTTTTAATTTAATACTACCCAAATTATCTTACAAAATGAGATAAACATAATAACTTTTTCTGACATTACAGCTGTAGTGTAAAGTGTTTGACAACAAGAGCAGTTACAATTTTTCATCTCAGAATTCAACTACAGTGGTTCCCAAACAATTACTCTTAAAATATTTAAAAAATTTTTAATAAAAGCGTAATTTCTGTGCTGATAATCACGATTTTTTTCATTACATCATCCTCATATTCATCATAAATTCTCTGCCGTGTGGTATTTGCTATATCATTTAATATTTTTACAGAGACTTTGAAATGACTCAAGGCAAAAGAAGGGGTACAATAGTCTTAAAACCAATTGTCTTCCCGCAACTAATCATTGTACACGCATTATAGCCCTTAAAAATTAGCATAACAATTTGTGTTCATAATGCCAATCTCCAAATTATAACTCTTCGAGATGTGCAGAAAATTCTTTTTTCCATATATTAATTTCATGTTACATCCAGACCTAACTATCAACATTTATCTGTCTAAAACACATTTAAACATTAGGTAAACATCACTGATAAACATTGTTTAATAATTCCTTGCCACATCTAATATTCAGTGAAAATTATTATGTAGTTCCTAAATTGAAAACAGTTTACCTGTCCAGTTTACAGGAAACAGAATATGTAAACAGTTGCTGAACATTTTTATTTTCATTACTGTTAGCAATGTTAGGCTCAAATTGAAGATATGCATTACATTATGAATATAAATCTTTTGAAAATATGTATACATTATTTCAGAAAATGCTAGCCAGTACTGATATTTTAAATACTCTCATCTTCTGTTAGGGCTGTGAAATACAAACTGTGGTTTTAAATAATATTCTGATTAAAAGAAAAAGAGTTGTGGAAAATGTTTAATGACCGATGAACCTCCAGTTATGTTAAAACAGAAGTTCAGTGATGTGAAAGCTGTATTTACTTTTTAGGTGTAATATATAACAGTTAGTCAAACTATCTGCAAAGTAAGTGTATAGATAAGATGGTTTTCCCTTGCTATTATACTTTACTCAAACTTCTGGTTTCATACAACTCTTATCTACTAATTAACACAATTACCAATGCAATGATAGAATGGCAATTTAGATATACGATACTGCAAGAATTACTTGCTTTCACTTGGTGGTTTTAGACAAAGTTAATTGTGGTTCAGATTCAATGTTAAAATGTAGGTCCCAGAGAAAAAGGAACTGGTTGTTCATTCCTGATACAATGACCTTGTGGATGTTCTAACCAACCTTCAGGTCTGGACTAAGTTTTTAATATAATTAAATGATATATTCCTTAATGAATTCCAACTATCAAGGAAAAAAAGTATTATTTTTATCCAAACAGTTTCTGAATGAATATTATTTGTACAGGGATATAATCAGTATATCCTCTTTCAGATTAAATATTGCAGTTTTTGGTGTAATATAACTTTTTCATTTAAGTTCATTAAATTTCAGTTGCTAAGAAGTGTGGATAAAGGAAGGTGTGCTGAAAAAAAGATGTGAGTCAATGTCATTTTGACTGGATGCATTCTGAGGTATCCAAAACTGCAGGGTATGAGAGGGAGGAGATATGCAGAGAAATTAGTACAGAAAACAGAGCCAGATAGATTAATTCTGTAATAGATGAACATTTGTGACAAGTATTGCATAGGATACATTAATGTAGAAAGCCTGATAAGCAGAAATGGTTTCACTGCTTTGCTATACTAGTATAAAAAAATAGTACCTTTTATATACTAGTAACCCAATACAAACATATTTTACAAAACAACAATGATGTATCTACAACCATGTCAGTAGCTACCTAATGATGTACTGGTTATCTGACTGGACCTCATAATCAAGAAGTTATGCTGGATCCATACTGCTATGAAATCCTCTGAAAATGTGATTTGGATACAAAGAATTCTTATTATATTCAGAACTCATCCTGTCAAACTGCAATCCCTATGGTAGAAGGAAATTCCTCACACGGATGTGCGGTTATATTATGGTCCATTTTAATTCTAAAAATTAGGAATTGTTAAAAAAAAAGTTCCAGCTACTTTAATGCAATCATTTAACATCATGTTTGCTCTACCACACTGTAGAAGAAATTAAGGATGAAAATAGCACGATTTCTTAAAATAAGTATTGATCAAATTTCCTTTCAGTACACTAAACTTTGTACTTACTGACAACTAAGCTGTGATTTTAATAATTTTTTTATTTAAGTATCGTATTTAGTTATATTTTTTTCACAGATAACAGTGGTTTTGTCAACTTTAAACGGACCAAGAAGGCTTTAGTCCATTTTTCTTTAAGTTGATCCACTATTTTTGTTAAAAAACGAGAGGAAAAACTGCTAATTACTGGTACAAAACTGACAGTTTAGTCTGCTTTATAATTTGCGCCTAAAATGTTATCACGTATAACGTGACTGTGACCAAGTAACATCTTCATTTCTGCTACTTTCTCTTGAAACCGTGATTCTCCGCAGATCGCAGTTTCGTCTAAAATGTTATCACGTGAACGTTACTCAGTCACGTCCAGATTCTGTCACAGTTACTTTTTGTCACCTGTGACTTTCCGGTCACGTTGTGAATGTAGCTGCGACGTTATTTTTTAAAACATTTGTCTGTAGCGATACGCAGCTTGGGTGATGTATTTACAGTGATAATGTATCAAAAGTTATTGAAGAGTTAGGAAGGTATTTTTTGCTAATCAAGAGTGTTCGATTTACTGCGCTCCATCTTTGTTTTTTGATTTCATCGAAGGCAAACTGCGATCTTCGGCGAAAGTGCTTCCGTCTTGTGGGAGTGTTAGAGACTAAAGCAAGTGTCTGTTCCCTTGTTCGGTCAACAGGCGGCACCACGGGTCGTTTCTTACGGTGATCATAATTTGAATGTTAATAACTTTTGAGTGGCTTCTGTGCATTTTGTGCGGCTGCAATTGATGTAAGTTGTCCAGTAAAAGTACCTGAAGTCTATGTAATAGAGTGCGGCCCAGTTTTTTGACGATATTATAAAAATTTATTTCCTCTTCTCAAATGAGTTTGGTACCGACGTATTCTATTAACTAGGTATGCCAGCGACGTAAGGCAAGATCATACTTCACAGGATCATTTCTGTAGTATGTCTTCAATTCTCTCTAGTTCAACACTGGAGTAGATGCAACCACGATGATGAGAAGTAGCACTTCCTCAGAGCGTGAGGCATGCGATGAGAATTCTGACGGATTCTTGTCGCAATCGATGACCGTTCACCACTTTCCTTGGGAAGTGGGATGGGGATTGTGCTTTCCGAGTGGTTTGCATTTATAATTGAACTTAACACAGGAGTGATGAGAAATGGGTGTCAGACTGGGTTTAACGTGAGTGGACTAGGGATGTTTATCCAGAAAATACATCGAGTTTTTTTTTTCGATGTGATGCATCGATGTTTTACGATGCATCGAATAAAAACATCGATGTTTTCGATGCATCGAATAAAAACATCGATATATATATCGGTTAATAAAGGTTAGGAAAGCTTAAAAATGAGACAAAGATTTGGAAACTAGCAAATGAAGTATTTATTTAATTATATTTTTAATTAGCCTTTTACAAAGGCAATTACTGGGATTTATAAATTCAAATAGGAAGATAGAATAATAGTAAAACGAGGAACGCTGAAAAGAGAGGCACTGTTGGGATTCTAATCTAACTGGAACTTATAAATCCCAATATTTTCTCTCTAAACTTTGCATAAATTTTTTTTATTAACACGCTTTCTTTGAATTCTGTTTCGTTGTTAATTTAAAACTTGTGCAGCTTTCGAAAAAAGTCTTTCTGATGCACTGAGCTGGCTACCAAAGTTAAATATTTATAAGCTATTTTGTATAACTTTTGAACTGTTGTTTATAATCGGACCATACTTCTAACGGATTTTCATTAAGCCGGCCAACCGGAGTTCTCAAGTAGACAGACAGCTCGTCGGAAACATTTTCTTCGGTCTTGTTTGATTTCCAGTTTCTTTGAACTAGTTGTGATGATCGGTCCAAAGACTGAAATCTTCCAATGTTTTGTCTGAACTATCTGAATGAGATTCTGTTCGCATTTCTTCCAGCTCCCTCTACATCATATCTTTGATCTTTTGAATAGCATTTGAAGCCATCGGGTCTTCAAAATACAGTTTTTTGAACCGTGGGTCCAATAAGTCGCGATAGCTAAAGACGAAACTTGTTCGATAGCACCCATCCGTTTTGTTGATTTCTTTTAGGACGAGCTTATGTACTTCTATCACTAAAGGTTCATCAGTCTCAATTGATTTGAGTTTTTGCAGTGCCACTAAAGGGATCACTTTACTGCTGGTACAATATTTATCCCCAGATATTTCTTTAGTTGCTGCTTAAGTGGACGTAGTATGTTAAGAAGAAATGACGCAATATTTAATTCCAAACCAGTCAGCATTGGAGGTGCTGTTTTATGGCAAATCAATATATTACTTACAGCATTTTTAAGCTCCAAAAATCTTTGAATCATATGATATATGCTATTCCAGCGTGGTGGCATGCCTTGTATTAACTTTATTTCAGCACTTACTGACTTTCTCAAATCGTCGCTTACCAAACAACTGTGTTTAAAGAAAGTAACAATGGTCTTTATTTTTGACAATATATTTTCTAAAGGTATTTTGAGCAACTAAATTAAGTGTGTGAGCGAAACAAGGGATGTGCTTCTTCTTTTCAAATCCTAATTCCACAGCTGGTACCATATTCGGGTCGTTATCAGTAACGACCGCAGAGACTTTTGTCCGTGTCAAATCCCCAATCGTTGCAGGTCTTAAGGAGCATGTCTGCTATATATTCGGATTAAATGACTTTCATTGAGTTGATAAACTCCTAATGTCATTGATTCGAACGCTGTGTCTATACCAAAACGCGCTGTGACACCCAAAAAGCTGCGCATCTGCACGTCTGGCCATATATCACTTGTTAATTTGAGGTGTTCAACATTTGAAAGTTTTGATTTTATTAATGTTGCCAAGACGTCATACTTGTCATCAAGACACCGTGTCACAGTTGCTCTGCTGGGTAGTTTATAACGAGGAGCAGTAATTTTAAGCAAATTTTTGAAGTTTAGCCTTGCCCTAAGCAGGGCCGGATTAAGACAGCGCGAGGCCCGTAGCAAATGTGGCCCTTGATTTTTCGCCGTCCGGTGGAAAATTATAGAGCTTAAAAAAAAAAAAAAAAGGTCGCCGGCTAGGCTAGGTGGGGGGCCCCCCTTGCTACCTCCTGCTACGTGGTTAATCCGGTACTGGCCCTAAGGTGTACTTCCTCCCTACACTGTGGGGAAATTTCATGTCAATTGTAATTTTTTGTTGTTTTATCAAAATTAAATTAAAAGAAAAATATGATGTGATTTTGTAGGTGACAAAATAAAATATAGCAATACAATTTCCTGTTTTTCGTTTTCCTTTAAAACCAATCATATAACGTAGTTTTTTTGTGTAGTTTTATCCAAGTTACAAAAAAATGAGATTTTGTAGGTGACAAAATATCGTACAGCGATACAAGTTCCTGTTTTTTTGTTTTGCTTTCAAACCAATCATATCGCGTAGTTAAAAGAAAAAAATTAATGTGATTTTGTAGGTGACAAAAATAACGTATAGCGATACAATTTTCCAGTTTTTGTTTTGCCTTAAAACTAATCGTGTTGCATAAGTATTTTTTTTTTTTATTCAAGTAAAAAAAATAATTTGATATTTTAGGTGATAAAAATAACGTATATTAATGCAATTTTCTGTTTTTGTTTTGCTTTAAAACTGATTCTATCACGTCGAAGAAACGCATGTGTTCTTTCGATGTATCGAATGAAAAACATCGATGCATCGTTAAACATCGAAAGTAAACGATGCATCGGATTGATTCGATGCATCGAATAGTAAACATCGATGTTTTCGATACATCGATGTATATCGAGCATCCCTAGAGTGGACGCTTTCCATCATTAACGCTGATTGCGACGGCAATGTAATTGGTAAACCAAATAGTGGAAAATGAAAGCTCTGTACTGGTTAAGTATCAGTTGAGAGTGGAAGGGATTGCCAGTATTGGGAAAGTATTGTTAGTACTTTCGTTAGGGGGAGCTTACACCATTGTCACATAGAGGACATCAGAATAAGTTTGTTGTACAACCTGTCCCAATAGCTGCACACTTTGCATTTAAAGAGTGTAGTAAATATAAGAACACAGAAATATTCGAGTATTAAATCTGGAAGCTATTCTGATTTGAAGTTGGCCTTTGGATTTGCCTCATATAGTCAGGGATTTTGTTTTTATCTTTTCTTTGTGTCCATACTGGCATTGCATGATGTTTGACAGTAAGCCTTAGGAAGGTTTTGAATGTTGTTTTTTCAACATCTAGGCGATGACTTAAGTCTTACTGCTTCTATGTTTGCATGTGGTAAATTTCATTCCCCTGGCTGAAGATGATAACTGTGGAATTAGTTTCTTCCAAGAAGAACTTATAGTAATGATGTCTTTCCATGCTTTTGGAAACAAGTGATGAGAGAGTGGTGTTAAAATTTAAGTGAAACAGTCTGTTGTGATGTTTTATTAGTTACTAATAGTTTACCAGACTTAATACACTTCCACAAGTGTTGTTCTGGTAGACAGTGTTGTTCAGTTAATATTCCCAGTGACAGCTCTTTGTCACTCAAATCTATTTTGCAGGAATGTAATAAGCATTTTGCATATTTTGATGGAATTTCTCTGAAGAAAATTTCACAAGGGTCGCACTACTGCCAAGCAGCAAATGCCCTAGGCTAGGGTTACCAGACGTCCCCGTTTGCCGGGGACAGTCCCCGTATTTAGCTCTCTGTCCCCGGACTGATTTCGTCCTCGCAATGTCCCCAGATTTTTACTGTTGTCCTCAGAATTTTTTGTAATCAAGCGAGAGTTCTTTAAAAGCCCTGATTTGCTAATGCATTCGTATAAATCAAGAAATATGAAGCGCACTTCTTTTCTTGTATGTTCCTATGAATAAAAGAAACTTACAAGGATACTGCGTTTTGGACACAACAGATTTTTTAAATCAAGTCTCCTTGCTGTGCGCAAAATGGCTGTCTGTGACCCTCATTTAAAATACAAAATATAAACAATATGTGGCTTTTAAGTTAACATAACTTATAAAAGTACAATGCACAATTAGGACAAATGCCGAATGCGTCCCCGGATTTTGGTGAAAAATTTGTGAAGCGTCCTCGGATTTGGAGAAAAAATTCTGGTAACCCTACCCTAGGCCAACGTTTATCAAACTTTTTCAACATGAAAACCAGTATATTAACAAGAATAAAGTTACCGTGGACCTGATTTTTTACTTATGTGTGTATTAACATCTGGGACATTTTTTACTGTACCATTCTAACATCATGGTCGCCGGGAGGGGGTGCAAGGGGGTGCACTTGCACCCCCCTGACATCCCGGGTCGCCGTCTGGGCAGTAGTAGAGCTAAAAAAAAAAAAGGTCGCCCAACCCGGAAATTTTTGGGCCGAAAGGGGGGGGGGGCACCAATGCAGCCCTGGTGCACCCCCCTACATCCCGGGTCGCCGTCTGGGCAGTAGTAGAGCTAAAAAAAAAGGTCGCCCAACCCGGAAATTTTTGGGCCGAAAGGGGGTGGGCACCAATGCAGCCCTGGTGCACCCCCCTACATCCCGGGTCGCCGTCTGGGCAGTAGTAGAGCTAAAAAAAAAGGTCGCCCAACCCGGAAATTTTTGGGCCGAAAGGGGGGGGGGCACCAATGCAGCCCTGGTGCACCCCCCTACATCCCGGGTCGCCGTCTGAGCAGTAGTAGAGCTAAAAAAAGGTCGCCCAGCCCGGAAATTTTTGGGCCGATAGGGGGGGGGCACCAATGCAGTCCTGGTGCACCCCCCTAGAAGCAATCCTGCCGGCGCCCATGTCTAACATAATAAATATATTAAAAAAATGTTTTCAATTCCTATGGAAACACATTTATGAAACTGGGAGTGAACTATTAAAACTGAATTATATATTGACTTTTAGTAATCAAAGGAGTAATAATGTTATTGTATGCTGGATGCTACACTGTACAAAGACCTACATGCACAAAATAAAATAAATGAATAAAACCTGACAGTTTTTAGTGTTGTGCACTTCACTGTGCTTATGTTACTAACACTACCAATTACCGCAGCCTGTCACACTAAATGCAAGACCATCAGAAACAAGTAATTAACATAATCCTTAAATGAAATGCACTTTCTTTGATGATGGCTAGAGACGGATTTAGTTATTTGTAGGAACAATGCTGTCCTATGCTCATTTCGCAGAAAACCCAGTGTTTTGCTTTATATTCCCAAATTATAGTAAATATTTTGAGGATGAGCCGTTAAAGATCTGGTATAGGGTGACATTATATAGGCCCATAAATTTTCCAGTGGATATTAATTGAGATGGTGTAAATGTAATTACAGTTAGGTGATGACAGTGTCACCATAATAGTGAATGAAAACAAGTAGTAGTAAGAATTTGTATTTTGTGCTTTTAAATCGGTGACTAAGATGGACCAGTCCTCAGGACTGTATGGATGAGAGAGCTGCAGTCAGAATAGATACAGTGTTGGAGAAGTAAAACATGACAGTCATACATGGTGCCAAAAATAAGGATGAGTTATTTGACGTTAAGTCCAGTGAAATTGTTTTTATTTCCTGAAGCAATATATCTTTTCTAATAGTAAAGTCAGTTAAAGAAAAGAAAATCTACACTGAATAAAAATTGTGTAAAGAAGTATTTGTAAAAGACGGGACATAGTGTCATGCATGATAATGTGAGGTTTTAAGTTCAAAAAGGTGAGTGATATGTTTGTACCATTGGTTTTCAGTGAGATATTCATTAGGTTAAGTAGCAGGCTACGACTGTTTGGATTTTCAGTAGAATTGGAAATTGAGAGTTATAGCTTATGATTGACGCATTATTATTGTGATTAATTACAATAGAGTTAATGACTGGAACAAAACAAGCAATTCTGGCTTAGATAAATACTTGAAGGGCGGACCAAGAATAACAGAGATACTTTTATAGCATTCATTGATTTAGATAAAGCTTTTTATGATGTTAGAGGTGGAAGAATGTTCGAAATTTTAATTATGTCCTGTCTAAGATATTGAGATAGAAAAATAGCTCTTTGTATATGTAAGAATGAAGTGACTGTAATAAAAGTATCGTCATGAGACACATGCATCTGTTAGGGAGGATGTCGGCAAGGATAAGGAAAATTGAATCTTAAATGAAGAGATAGTGTGCAAAATGTACGCGTTTTGGGAATGATGGGTAAAGTAGGAAGGTTGTGAAAGAGACTTACAGACAGATCCAAGATAGCGGGTGAAATTTTAAGAGGCATGAGATTGGTTAATCTGTTAGTAAAGGAAACAGTTGAAGATAAGAATTGTAGGGGAAGGTAGAAAATATATGAAGCAGATAGTTAAGGATGTAGGTTGCAAAGGGGTTTTGAGATGAAGAGGTTAGTTAATTGAAGGTAGGAAGAGATGGAGTATTGCCTCAAACCAGGTAACACTGATGACAAAATAAACTATGTCCATATGGCAATTTTTGTATAAAATTATAATTTTACTTTAAAAATATTTCTGTCTTCACAACTCCTTGGTAACTTATTCGAGTCCTTGACTTCCCTAGCAGCAAAGGAAGATTTGAACAAAATATGTATAGTACAGATTAATAATAATGACACTCTTTCCATCCTCATTCTGCTCCTAATTCTTGTCTCAATCTTTACCCTGTCTATGACTAGTGTTTTCTTCACTGAGCTTCTGTGCTCTATGTAATTACTCCTAACCCATCAGCTTAATCATCTCAGTTACTCAGTGCAATTAACAGTAATTTTCTGACAAAACTGAATCAGCTAAATCGATTCATCTCCACTTGTGGTAGCCAGCCATTGTTTTCCAAGTTCTGGTAATACTTTGAACTTCTTTGTCTTCATCTTCACCATTGTGGTGTGTCCAGTTTAGCTTATTATATACTGATATTTACATCAAAGAAGAATTATATAATGATACAAAATGTATTTTTTTACTGTTTGTGTTCCTAATAAATTAACTTTTTGTCATTTATCTTATTTCGTACTAAACTGTATGACTCTCTCTACGTATTCCTGGTAACACAATTGTCATTTGATAATGATTATGTCCAGCGGAAACCTCGGTTCTTAACGGCATTAACCGTTGCTAACCTAGAAATAATCATAGTCGAATTGGAGCTATTGTATAGCAGCATTAACTGCTTTGTATCACTGATCCAAATGGCAGTAGTAAAGTTATATACTTCATTAATACAATATTGTTGCAATCCATTTTTTCTGCTGTTGCATGGTTTATATCTAGTTGAAAAGATTACGCCAATGCAATTTGTTTTTTTTTTTTATGATTATTGTTGTGTCATATGCACTCTCATCGAGGCATCACCAATGATGAATCTGTTTTACATACATATTATATTATTACATGATTATAAACATGAAATAGTTTTATGGTTGATTTGTTGTTATTATTTATGCCACATCTCATGTTCACAGTGAACGTTTTGAAAGTGCGTGAATGAGTGATGATTCTCTTAGTCTATTTTGAATTTATGAGTGTGTTAGATTTGGTTTTGTCTGAGTTTGTGAATATTATCTTGAATAACATAATATTATAATGTTATTGCACTTGTTTGCCTTTATTTTTTTCTTTCTGAATATAGAATTTTTCATGTACAGTGAGTGTGTTGTGCCTGTAATTGTTGACAGTGAGAATTTGCACATCTTTGTTTTGAATGGTCATTTTCAATTAGTTGTTTGGCAAACATGGAACAGTTACTGTATTTTAGTGTTCTTTATATCTGATTTGGAACTGTCTGCCTTATGTATATTGCCTCAGATTTTTGACGTGTGAGTTGGTAAATGCCAGATTTGTGGTATTTGTATCTGATTTCGTTTTTATTTGTTAATCTACCGAGTTGTCAGTTAGCAATGCAATGTTGATGCCTCATTTTTTTCTGTTGAAAATGTGGGTATATTTGTTAGAATTTGTCATTAAATACCTTTTCCTCTTTTCTTCATTGTCCTGTGTGTTTGTTTAAACTGTGTGTTATGGATGTGTTTTTCTGGTGGGATCTGTGTGGCTGAAGTTTGGTTGTGTTGTTTATTGTTTGTTCTTTTTTCATTTTGTTTATGATTATTCTATTTCATTGGTGCCGTGAGGGGGGTTCAAGGGGGTGCACTGGCCGAATTCCTTCCCATTCCTTGCCCCCCATCCTTTCCCATCTCTAAAGACCTCGATGTTAAAAAGGGACGTAAAGCAGTTAAAAAAAAAAAAGTTGTTGTCCAAATTTGTTAAACACCTTGTCAGTAAATTCAATATCCTTAATAAATAATAGGCGTTATATAGAATGTATAAAAGAAGATACAGATGCACCTCCCTTAAAGTGATCCTGTCGGCACCCATGATGTGAGTCATGTAAAGGGGAAAGATCTATACACATCAAGATCTGCCACATGTGTATCAAATACAGAAGTAGGCATTTATGTATCTGAACCTGTCTGCCAATCAGGAACTGTTCTAGACTGTGATCATAACCAAACCACCGTCACGGGTTTAAACCTAGTGTGAGAATGACACATGTAGTAACCTAATGCAAGCTCCAGCGATAATGACTATGGGAGGAATACAATCTTGTATACTTTCAGCCATTAATGAGACCCATGAAAAAAAGATTTTTTTTTTTTGTATTTGTATTAGTTTCTTTACTGCAACCCATGTCGTCTACTATTGTAAGTAACTAGTTTACCTTCTGTACCTATCTTTGAACATTATTTCAGGTTAGTTATAAAAGGTTTGTCTTTTTTTTGCTCAGCAGAAGTCTTTTTATTTGCAGGGAAATGATGAGAATAATGAGGAGCAGCCTGTGTCCAGCAGTAGTGAAGAGGATAGTGATAGTTCTAATGATGAGGATATGGGCAACAATAGATATTCATGTAAAATGAAAAAAGTCCATTGTAATTTTCCTGTTTTGTCAGCTTGGTACAATTGCTTGAAAGAGAATTTTAGATCAAAGTCTGCAACACCGAAGAAGAAGGATCGTCACCAGCATAAATACAACAAACCACTTGTTGTAGTCATACCTGATTTTGAAAGCTTCCCTCATGAAATATTAAAGGATTTCATTCTTATTTGCAGGTAATCGATTTTTTCTTAAAGCTTGTAAACATTCTAATGTGGAGGGAAGTTCCTTCGTTTGTTTGTTGAATGACCCGTTCAGCGTGTATTTTTTAATATTATGCTGTGAACATAGATGAGGATGGAGAAGAAGTAACTGAGGATTTTAAAAAGGCAGAGTTATGAAGTAATTGTTTCAGTGAGACCATTAGGGACAATAATTCAGGAGTAATATCAGAAAACAAGCCTATCCGCACAGTTGGAGGTGAGCAGATTAGAAAATTTGAAATTAAATATGAAGATATCATGAAGGAACTAAGGAATCTAAAAAAACCATAAAGGGGCCAGTGTTGATAATATTGCTACAGATGTCTTAAATATAGTAGGATGGAACATTGTACCTTACCTTTAAACATTATTTAAATAATGTCTGGATACTTATTGTTTACGAGATGATTGGAAAAGTGTGATAGTAGTACCGGTCCATAAAGGAGGGGTAACAAAAAGAGTCAAAAACTATAGGACAGTCACCTTGACATCAGTGGTATTAATGGAGAGATTGATATACAACCACACCAGAAATATATCTGAGGAACGTAAGTGGTTTTCAAGTAGGCAACATGGCTTTAGACAAAAATATTCATGCGAATCTCAGTTAGTAGGCTATATGCAAGATATTTCTGATGAAATGGGCAGGGGAGGTCAAGTTGATAGTGTAGCACTAGATATTTCAAAGGCGTTTGACAGAGTGAGCCATAAAATGGTGCTAAATAAGGTAAAAACTATTTGACTTAATAAAAAGGTGATTGCTGGGTAGAAGAATTCCTAAAAGGTAGAAAGCAAAAAGTTAGTATTCAAAGAAGTAGGAGTTAACATGGGAATCACACAGGGTAGTGTATTGGGACCACTATTATTCCTTATTCTAATGAATGATTGTGTTAATGGTTTACTGTTGGAAGTTGGATTGTTTGCAGATGACATAATGTTATATTAAAGGATCTGACCAATTGAATGTAAACAGCTGCAGGGAGATCTAGATAGGCGGACTAGCTGGGTGAGTCAATATGGGGTGAAGATAAATGCAAAGAAGAGCCAGCTTATTAGGTTCACAGATAAAAAGTTAATGGTTGATTATGATTATAAAGTGAGTAAGAAGCTACTTATTGAAGACTCGAAATGTAAATACCTTGGTATAACATTCTATAACGGATTGAACTGGGCAGGGCACATTGGACAGGTAATGGGGAAATGCTTCAAAATCCTTCACCTGCTGGAAAGAGTGATGAGGGGATGCACTAGAGAAGTACGGGAGTTGGGGTACAAAACTTTGGTCAGACCACTGCTGGAATATGGTAGTGTAGTAGTTTGGGACCCCAAATTTGGTTATCAAATACAGGAGATGGAGGGGGTGCAGAGGAGAGCTGCCAGATTTGTCTTAGGAAATTACCGCAGAACACAATCGATAACTAATACGGTATGATAAAGGAGCTGGAGTGGGATTCAATTGGAGGATAGAAGGAAGGTGAAGATAGCCATGGGAATGTACTGGTGATGAAATGGGAAAGATATTGGTGGGAAAATTAAGAGGGGTGTTTGGAAGGGTAAGGTTGACCATGACCACAAGCTGGACTTGATTTCAGGCATGAGGCTTTGTAAAAATTTTCTTTTGTAAGAAAGGGTGTAAGGGATTGGAATAAATTGCCAAGAGAAGTGATTAATAATTTACTGGAAACACTGAAGGAATTTAAAGTAAAAATTAGAAGAGGGCAAAAGTATGTTGGAAGAGGAAAGGCGAAAGAGGGAGTTTGCCACCAGAGCGGGTGCTCCATCGCAATTTTATCAATTGTTATTATTAAAAATATTTCTCTCTTCCCTTTCTCTCTGTCTCTCTGAAAGCAGGCTGCAAAAATGTTCAAGAGTAGTTACATAATTCATTTTTAAGATAGTATTTTATTTTACACTATAATATTATATGAATTTTTAATTTTTAATATTTCTTTACACTTATAACCTCAAACATTTTAATACTATTAATGCCATTTGCTCATGTTTTATGGATATAATAAGATGCCGCAAATTAATATAAAACTTTTATTTATGCTATGATTTTATACCTAACCCCTTTCTCATTTGAACTGTTTTGATTGGTCTGTACAGTGGCTATGTACCTCAGTTACCAATTGTGATAATCCTTGGTGTAGCAACGTCATCTCTAGCAGTCAGTCGCAGTTTGCCATACAATGTGTCTTCTAGAGTTCAAATTCAATTGTTCCAGACTCCACCATCTACAGCCATACTGAATAGTGTCATAGAGCAGGTTGGTCATTTTCAAATAATTGGTTTGGTTTATGAATTAAAAACTAAACAAATAATCATTTGATGAATTTTATTAGTATGATTATTGTGTTTTGTTTTGGTTTCTGGTTCTTTTTTCATCCATATGTCTTTCTTTTTTGCCAGTTATTAACAGCTTTAGTATCTGCAAATAAGTAAATTTTATTGGTGAATTGTTACATTTTCTCAATTCTGCATAAGAGGTGAGCATAAATTGGACAAGGGGAGCATAAAATGTCCATTATTGGTGGGGGACTTAAATTTACTGTATGTGAACTAGCAGTGGAACAGAGATTTTCAATTAATGGGAGGAGGTTTTACATAAATGGCAGAGCAGAGCTTAAGATGACCAACATGTCAGATATCTTCCTAATGAAGCCTGATGGTGATAATGTGGGGTCTCCGGTTTCAGAGGAAATGAGTGATTGAGGGTTTGCTATACCGTTAGTCACAATTGAAGGTGGTTATAGGTACAGCTATAAAAAGACACATGTTGTAGAACTGAAAAGATATTTCAGGAGAAAGTTCAGTATATAGAAGGAGAGAACCAGTACAGTGGAGAGTAGATGGGAAGAGTTGAAAGAGATCATAAGAATTAGGAAAAAATATTTAGTCCCAAACAAAAAATAAAGAATACTGTAATAAGGGGGTGAGAAAGGTTGATAAGAAGAACACACAACAGGGTTAATAGACAGCAACACAGTAGAGAAAACTTGAAACTACTAATCAAGGAATTAATAGCTGCATATAGGGAAGCTAAAGATGGGTTTGTGAAATTTTCATGAATGCAGGGCACCACTGAATGATTCATCCAGAAATTTCTATGTTTGAATTGAATTAAATTGTTATGGAGTGCATACTCTGTCAAATTGCCTAATCATCTAATCGCTCATTTCTTAGTATTTATTATTATCTTACACAACATCAGTGTTAAATTCTTTCCCCATCTATTTTGTTATTTACAAATTTTAATCTTAAATTCGTTCCCCATTTTTCGGTAAATTATTTATCACTACCCATGGTAACTCTCTTACCCACAAATTTTTTCCCCACTCCCTTATGCATAAAATCAAATTCCAGCTTGATGTCATAGTCATCCTTTACCTTCCATACACTACACCAACATATGCCTTGTACATTCCCGGCATTTTATTCGCCTTCCTCCTGTCTTCCATTGACGAATAGGGAAGTGAAGATATTAACACAGTTGTGGATAAGGATGGGGAAAAGTTACAGAAGATATGAAAAAGGCAAGGAGTTTAAGTAATTGGTGTAATGAGACAGTTAGGTGATGGGAAGGTAAAAATCAGAGAAGAAGCTTCTTCCCATAAGCAGTAATGAACATACAAAAAAACTGGAAACTGATCCTAAGGACATAATGATGGAGCTAAGAAATCTAAAAAAAGTGTAAAGAGACTGGTATGTATAACATTACTACAGATGTATTAAAGATAGCAAATATGACCTTGTAATGTTATATAGATTAAGTCTGGAGACTTGCTACATACTAGTGGACTGGAAAAGTGCCATAATAGTATCAGTCCATAAAGATGTGGAGACATATACAGTTAAATATTACAGGACAATTAAGTTTATGGAGAGTTTATATGCAACCACATCTATAATGTCTGTGAGGAAAGGAACTGGTTTTAAAAATGTCAATATGGGCTTAGGAAATGATATTAATGTAAATCTGAGTCAGTGGTCTATATGTATAAGGTATTTGGTGTGAAATGAACAATGGAGGCTTCATTGATATTGTAGCACCAGATCTCTCCAACAGATTTGACAGTATGAGTATTAAAATGATGGTAAGTAAGATATAACACATTTGAATGGATGAAAAATTTACTTGTTGGGTAGACGAACTCATAAAAGGAAGAAAGCAAACACTCGGGTTAACAAGTGCAGTATTAAAAGAGATGGAAGTGAAATCAGGAGAACCATTGGGTGTATTCGGACTATTGGTATTATTTTTTCTAGTGAATGATTGTATTGATGGGTTACTAGGGCCAGCATATAATGCTGGCATTCGATTTCAGGCATAGGGGTGTAGGAAGATTCTCATTTTTCGGTAAGGGTGTCTGGGATTGGAATAAGTTACCAAGAGAAATGATGAATAATTTGCCAAAAACCGTGAAAGAATTTAAAGTTAAAATTTGTAAAGGGCAAAGGTAGGTGGGTACAGAAAAGGGGGAAGATGGGTGTTTAGGGAAATTGCACTCCATTGCAATTTTATTAAATATAATTATTATTATGGATCTGACCGGGAAATTCTGGGTGGGTACAGTGGCGTAGCTAGGTCAACAAGGGCCCCGGTGCGAAAAAATTTTTTTGGGCCCTCGGGCCAGGCAGGCGACCTTTTTTTTACTTTGTGTGCTGGTAGGGGCCCACTGAACTGAGGATGGGGGCCCTTGAATTGTTCTTTAGGGGCCCCTGAGCAGTGGTTGTGTTCTCAGGGGCCCCTTAGACGACGGTAGAGCTAAAAAAAAAGGTCACCAGTTTTGCCGTGAAGGCTCGTGGACCCTATAAACTGCGCTTGAGGGCCCCCTAGAGATGCACTTTGGGGCCCCTTGAGGTATACTTGGGGACCCCCTGAGTGTGAGGGCCCCGGTGCACTGCACCGCCTAGCCCCATAGTAGCTACACCCCTGGGTGGGTACTCATCACGATTCCTGGGTCATTCTGTTTGAATAAATGAAGTTTTTCAGTATTACCTAACATCGAAAATGTTGTAAAATCACTCAATAACATCGCAACACTGTGTATGTAGTAACCTCTTTGATGAACTTGATTTGGAAAAACTGTTGAATCAGTTGATTCCCAAAAATGCAAAGAGCAATGCAGTTTTAAAATTGCACAAATAATAGTGAGGAATAATAAATTTAAATAACAGTGAATTTTTGTACACAATTAAAGTATATTAATGAATAAAACAAATTATCTTTTTTTAAATTTATTTTGTAGTTTTTATCCCTATGAATTCTCTTATGGAATTGTTAGCATTATTATTACTGTCATTATATTTCTCTTTAGATAAGATAATCAAATAACTTTTCAAGGAGACCTCTCTCCCAATTTGCCTGTCTACCCACCCTAGTCTCACATTATCTGCAGGCTCTGTGGGTTTCAGTCAAAAGTTAGGTACTTAGGTTATTTGCAGATGACACAATGTTACGTAATAGGATTGAAACTGGAGAGGACTGTGAACAGCTGTAGCAGAATCTGGACAATATATGTAGCTAGTAGGTCGATAAGGAATGAAAATAAATTACAAGAAGGGTAAACTACATAAATAAAAAAGTACTCTGATTGTAGAGTGTGGGAGTATTTCCTTGTTGAAGACCTTGAGTGTGAATTTTTTGCATAACATTCAATTAAAAAAAATCATTTGGGCAGTTGATAGGGAGAGATTTCAAAATACGAGATGTCATTTATTAGTATGGATGATGACTAGGAAAATGGAATTGGTGTACAAATCTTTGGTCAAATATGACGGTGTTGTATGAGACTCAAATTTAGATGTTGTAGGAGATACGAAGGAGGGCAGCTAAATTTGTTTATGGAAATTACTACAGAAAACAGTCAGTAACTGATGTGATTAAGGAGCTGAATTGGGAATCACTGGAAGACAGGAAACAGTTGAGAGTGCTGGGAAAGTGCAAGACATATATTGACAATGATATTGTTTGAATAATTAATAGTTGTAC
>JARYHS010011915.1:0-17003 GCA_031002005.1 Vandiemenella viatica
GAGAGACATGAATCTTGTGTGAGACAATGTTGTAGTCTATCCCCGTTAATATTCAACTTGTTTACGGAGTAAGCAACAATGGAAGTGATAGAGAAATCTGAATGTGGTATAAGTGTTCAGGGAGAAAAAATCAATATGCTACGACTTGCTGATTACATACTGGTAGTCCAGTTAGCAGAACAGACTTTTAATACTGAGAAGTTATTGAATGGCATGATCAAAGTACTGAAGGAAGATTTTTGAACTAAATATAATCAAAAGAAACACAAAAGTAATTGTATGTAACAAACTAAAGCAATAAAAGTAGATTAAACTTAAAAACGGAGAAGTAAGTTAATTCTATTACTCAGGAAATAAAATCATAACTGATAAACGAAGCAGAAATTATGTTAAAAGCAGAATAACACTTGGCTGCTTGAGTATCATAATAGTTTCAAATATTGATCTAGGACTATGATCGAATTTTTTAAAATGTTTAGAGCACAGAATTTTCTGGCAGAGAAGCATGGACTTGAGGAATACCAGAAAAAAAATGAAAAATTGAAGCATACGAAATGTGGTGCAGAAAATTAAGTGGACAGATAAAGTATGAAGTCAACATGTTTTTGAAATGATTGGTGAGGAAAGAAGTTTGTGGGAGAGTTTACAAAAAGGAGAGACAGGATGTTGGGTCATATTCTGAGAGATTCGTGATTGGTTAATTTGCGGAGAGAACAGTCGAAGGTAAGAAGAACTGCAGTGGTAGAGAGAGATTACAATAATGAAGCATAGAATTGTCGACGTAGATTGTAAGGGGTATGTTGAGAGTAGAGGTTGGCGCAAGATAGGAATGCATCGACGATCGCATCAAAGTAGTCGAGATACTGGTGAAAAGAAATAAATAAAAATAAATTAGCGACCCTTAACATAATTTCTGACATTTTCCTGGCACTCCGGTTGAAAAAGATTGTGAAAGGCTGCTCTATGCCAAAACCATCTCCAGCCTCAAATTATTTGGACGCAGGCAAAAAAAAAAAAAAAATTTAAAAAAAAAAAAAAAAAAAAAAAAAAAAAAAAAAAAAAAAAAAAAGGCAGTTATTGGGGACTGTCGACAGAAGTGAAAACTAAGAACCTATTAATATAGTAGGTGCAACCCATCACACTTATAGCTACAGATATACTTTCACCATTACCATATCGGTGACGCGAACTGCTAAGATTTTACCCATCCAAAAATCTCTCAATTCGCCTAAGGAAGTTTTCACGTCAAAAACTAAAAATCTACTTTAGTCCATAACCCGAAGGTTGGTCGAATCTTTGCGAATGAGATGTGCCAAGGTATTCTGTCAGAGGCGGGAAGCCGAATTACTAAATTCCTATTGTCAAAGGCCTACACTTTAACGAGGACTGAGAACGACGCAATGTCCCGGCATAGTTCATATAATCAAATACAACTCCTAGTAATTGCTCCCCACGGTGGGATTTGAACCAGCGACCGGAGAGAGAAACTTTAAGACGTAAGCGCCTTTATCACTTTTTTTTTGTCATATCAGCCATCTGTAAGTTTATCTTTGGTTATTCGAATCTGTCTGTACTATATTATTGTTTTTCAGTCGGGATAACACAGGACCGACACATCACCCATGCCCGCGGCCGGACTCGAACCGGCGACCCTGGCAAGCTCGCTAGCCACTACGCTACCAGTGCCGCGTGCGAAGTAGTATCAAAATGGGATAAAAATTGCGGGTTTGTATGAACAACGTTAACAGAAATTAAGATGAAGGGGTAAAGGAGGAGAGGGTTTAGGTTTTTGTAAATCAAACGGGAACAGTACATTTCTATTTGCTTCAAAGTATACTATCAGGGTCTTTGGTGGTTTAATTACAGTAGTAATTAATTAAGTAGTCCACCGTAAGGTTCAGTTTAAGATTTTTGTTTATTTTTCAAAAAAACAAGTCAGCGATACTTTTCACATGCATAGATACAATCCAGAGATACTACTGACGCAGATGGAAAGAGAATCTGTATAAACTAACTGATACAATCCAGAGATACTACTGACGCAGTTGCAAAGAGAATCTGTATAAACTAACTGTCCTTCTGCTGATTTCTTTATATAGGCTCTATCGAAATTTCTGGACTTCTTCAAAAACTTCCGCGAGATATTTCTCGAACATTAACAATTACTCAAACAATTAAAAATATTAAAAACAATCAGAAATAATACATAATCGCTTAACATCATTACAAAACGGCGAGAAATGGAAATCAAAGATACTTAAACACAGAATTATTTACAGAAATCATTTTAAACTGTAGAAAATTGTCTTGTAGACATCGTAACTTGCATTAATACTTGGAATTACACACATTTAAGCAATTCTCTTCCACAATTCTGTTCCTAAACATATTAAATTGCCTTTAAATAATTTATTTTCACAAAACAAATTCTACATACATTGATTTACAAGAAATTGAAAAACAACCATACCAGATCATATTCAAGCAAACTTTAGCTCACTACAAATATTTCATTAAATACAATTCTGTTTAAAGTTCAGGAATAAGGGCTGTTACAATACGTATGCAAAGTTCCATCAAAATTAGAGGAAAACTGTGTGTTTGCATGGAGAACATAACAAAATAAAAAGTAATAAAAAATAAACAAGCATTCATTTTTATATATTATGTAGAAGTAAGCCTTTTTAGATTGTTTCAGGATGATGCGGTTATTTATAGGGAAGTAAGAAATTTGGCCGATTGCTTAGAAATTCAGCGTGATCTGGATGTTATTTTGGCTTGGTGCGCTGAGTGGCAACTTACTCTAAATTGTAAAAAGTGCAAGACAATGAGCATAACTAACAAAGAATCCAATTGTTCAGAAATACGAGTTAAACAATACAGTTATTGATATGGTCGATTCTATGAAATATTTGGGAGTAACAGTACAAAGGAACATGAAATGGGACATTCAGATTTATTCGTTAGTAGTTAGAGCCAATTCTAGGCTTCGATTCATAGACCGAATCTCGGAAAATTGTAATGAACAAACAAAGGAGATAGCGTACAAATCTCTTGTGCGTCCACATTTGGATTATTGTTGTGCCATTTGGTACCCGTTTCGTAAGGAATTGATCGAAAATATAGAGAAAATATAGAGAAGAGCCGCTCGATTCGTGACCGCTTGCTACAGTCCTTATGAAAGCGTCACAGAACTGATTAGTAGACTAGGTTCGGAGTCTCTGGTAGATAGACGACACACGTTTCGTTTAAACTTATTGGTAAACATGCGTACTCCCACTTTTACTTTTGAGTGTAGTGAAATACTTCTTCCACCAACCTATTTGAGTCGGAAGGACAGGAAAGATAAAATTAGAGAAATAAGGTGCCTCGTACCATTAGGGATTGGAATGCACAGCAAAGAGATTAGCTTTGGTGCTGAGCACCCTCTGCCACCCATAATTTTGTGAATTGCAGGGTATATATGTAGATTATCTATACTTTCACTTCTCTTCAAGTGCAACACGCCATAGTTATAGCTACAGATATACTGCTAACATTAGCATGTTGGTGACGCGAACTCATAAGATTTTACGCATCCAAAAATCACCAATAGCATCTAAAGACAAAAAAAGCGAGAGATGGAGAGAGAGAGAGGAATATGACAAGTTACACTGTAATTTAAACTTGTTCCACGATCAGAGCATAAACGGTTTATTAGAATGTAATCTCGCACCCTAGATCGTCAACATGACGGTTCGTAATTTGGCGACCGATGTGACTGGACTTGAGATTCAGGCCGCTGCCTCCAGTGTCGGCTGGACGCCGTCCTTGTTAAGTCTGGAGTCCAGTCCAGCCCGGTCCAGTCCAGCCCCGTCCAGTCCGTCTCGGCGGCTTGAATAGCCGTCGGAAGCGGGGTGTGAGGGCGTGAAGAGGGGGGGGGGGGGGCGAGACGCCATTTCCCGGACCGGCATGCTCGCGCCGTCCAGATGGAAAACGAAATGGGGGTCTCAAAAGGCCAGTCGGAGCGGATTCAATGAGGAAGGCTTCATTCAGCGCCTCGCTGATCAGATTTCTGAAAGGCGCGCAGTGGATTTGCCCGGCAATCATTTTATCGGCGCCCGAGCGCCGCGCCGCCATAACCTGTTCGGCAGTCGGCATGCTAACTTCTTATCTCGCTCGCCAGCCCATTGTCAGCCTCCTGTAACGATCGGCCATTGGGAAAAGTTGGCGGCGGAACCAACTTTCATCGAGGCGGCACGTCTTTGTTGACGGGCTCGCCGGAGACACTTTGCTCGATCAAGTTCGTTAAATGGCCGCCAGGGGCTGGAAGTATTATATTACTCATGTCACCATCTAGTAGCAAGAAGTTCCGCTAATAACAATCGAAGATTACTGTCGAACACGTATCAACTGAATAAAAGCTCAGTGATTTTTTGGCCCAAAGTCCTTAGTTGTTCTAATAACTGTTTCTTGTTATTCTTCCGTCTTGTAAATAAAACAATTGCTTTTTATGAAAAACGCGTTTCGTCGTTATTTAAGACATATTCAGTGCCCTAGATATATATATATACGTCAAATAGGTCACATCATTTACTACCATATGACAATATTATGTTTTAATAAAATTCTCACCATTTTTGAGATATTAAATTTTTTTTGTAATATGTTTAAAACATTTGACTTTGTTCAGTTTATTCCATGCCATTTCTACAAATTAAGACTTAAAGTACCCCTTTTTTTATTTACTCAAACATATTTAAGTCCTCTAGAACAATGTCAATTTTTTTCCTTAAAATGTTCAAAAAACCTTATAATAAGAAAACAAAACTACAAGGAACCAATTTTTAATGCAATTTGCGCGATCCACTTAGAACGTTATTTTTTTTTACAACACGTGCTATCAAGGTCAGCCCTTTCAATAAATTTGTATACACATTTTACATATGATTTCTAAAGGTTTTCTTAACGTTTTAAGAAAAAAAAAATAACAATGTTCTAGATGACTCAAACAACCTTGAGTAAATAAAAAGAAACAGGGTTCAAAATGTCTTATTTCGTAGAAATGCCCTGGAATAAACTGAACAAAGTCACGTGTTTCCAAAAATAAATTTAAAAATTTAATATCTCGAAAAAGCTGAGACTTTAAGTAAAATATTTTTTTTTTCATATAATATGAAATGATGTGACGTGTCTGTGGTTGCAGGATTATCCTTTAATTCTTGATTGGCATGAAATAAACTTAACAAAGTCACATGTATCTAAAAAAAAATTAAAAAAATAAATATATCGAAAATGGTGAGAGTTTTACTAAAATAAAATTTTGTATTATAGTAGGAAATGATGTGACCTATCTGCGGTTGGAGGGTTATCCTTTCATTCCTGGACAGACTGTATATATAACGGTGACAGCGAAAATATGAAAACGCTGTGTACCGTAATTTAGTCAGTAAATATTCCAACTCCACAATTTTTTTTTTAATAATGTGCGCCGAGACGTGCACTTCACGACCTTAAAAATTTAACTGGCCGTAAAATTCCGATTTGAGTGCCCGCGAATGAAGACGGCGCCTCGCAACACAATGAGATGGCAGGGTAGCTGCCGTTGCGAGACAGATGGGGTTTCACTGCTCTCCGAGATGGTCGTGAGTGTCCATAAAAATTACGTCATCACGCAGCTAGTGGGGCGGAGGCGCCTGATGGCCTCGCCATAAGCTCCTCTCGGCGAGCTTATAAAAAAGGCTTACCTCCGGGCTTTACGAGCGGTGTCAATGCACTGAACTACCTGCGTATATCAACAACAGTGTCCTCGGAGGCCATCTTATTCAACACCACCTAGATGCATAATAATAACACACTGATCAGCCAAAACAGTATGATACTAATCTAATACAGGGTGTTACAAAAAGGTACGGCCAAACTTTCAGGAAACATTCCTCACACACAAACAAAGAAAATATGTTATGTGGACATGTGTCCGGAAACGCTTACTTTCCATGTTTTCCTAAATATCACTTTTCAGCCACCATTACCTAGCACAGATCAATGGTCTTTATGTGTGGAAGTAGCAGAGAGTCACCCGTCGACAACAACGTTGGCCAAATTTCGGTAACTGTGGAAGTGTGTGGGAGATATGGTGGTTGAAAGTGGCCGATCAAGGATATTTTCGTATTTCGACTAAAGACATGTGTCTCCGAATATGTCACTCTGCTGCCACAACTACATAGCATAGACCATTGGTGTTTGTGTGTGGTAGTGGTATCGTGTCTCCTATTGTGTACTATGGTGGTTAGATGTCGGTAGCTATGGGGATGTGGTGGTTGAAAGTGGTCGGCCTGCGGCACTTTCATATTTCTACCAAAAACTTATGTGTCATGGTGTATCACTTTACAGCCACTACTACATAGCACCGATCACTGGTCTTTGTGTGTGGAAGTAGCAGAGAGTCACCCGTCGATCACAACGTTGGCGGAATTTCGGTAACTGTGGTAATGTGGGAGATATGGTGGTTGGAAGTGGCCGATCAACGATATTTTCGTATTTCGACTAAAGACATGTGTCTCCGAATATGTCACTCTGCTGCCACAACTACATAGCATAGACCATTGGTGTTTGTGTGTGGTAGTGGTATCGTGTCTCCTATTGTGTACTATGGTGGTTAGATGTCGGTAGCTATGGGGATGTGGTGGTTGAAAGTGGTCGGCCTGCGGCACTTTCATATTTCTACCAAAAACTTATGTGTCATGGTGTATCACTTTACAGCCACTACTACATAGCACCGATCACTGGTCTTTGTGTGTGGAAGTAGCAGAGAGTCACCCGTCGATCACAACGTTGGCGGAATTTCGGTAACTGTGGTAATGTGGGAGATATGGTGGTTGGAAGTGGCCGATCAACGATATTTTCGTATTTCGACTAAAGACATGTGTCTCCGAATATGTCACTCTGCTGCCACAACTACATAGCATAGACCATTGGTGTTTGTGTGTGGTAGTGGTATCGTGTCTCCTATTGTGTACTATGGTGGTTAGATGTCGGTAGCTATGGGGATGTGGTGGTTGAAAGTGGTTGACCTGCGGCACTTTCATATTTCTACCAAAAACTTATGTGTCATGGTGTATCACTTTTCAGCCACGACTACCTAGCACAGATCACTGGTGTTTGTGTGTGGAAGTAGCACAGAGTCACCCGTCAATCACAACATTGGCAGAATTTCGGTAACTGTGGTAGTGTGGGAGATATGGTGGTTGTAAGTGGCCGATCAAGGATATTTTCGTATTTCGCCCAAAGACATGTGTCTCCGAATATGTCACTCTGCTGCCACAACTACATAGCATAGACCATTGGTGTTTGTGTGTGGTAGTGGTATCGTGTCTCCTATCGTATACTATGGTAGTTTGATGTCGGTAGCTATGGGGATGTGGGAGATGTGGTGGTTGAAAGTGATCGACCTTCGGCACTTTCATATTTCTACCAAAAACGTATGTGTCATGGTGTATCACTTCTCAGCCAAAAATATCTAGCGCAGATCACTGGTGTTTGTGTGTGGAAGTAGCACAGAGTCACCCGTCGATAACAACGTTGGCCGAATTTCGGTAACTGTGGTAGTCTGGGAGATATGGTGGTTGAAATTGGTCGTTGAAGGAAATTTTCGTATGTCGACCAAAGACATCTGTGTCCGTATATTTTACTTTGCTGCCTGAACTACATTGCACAGATGACTGGCGTTTGTGTGTGGTAATAGTATCGAGTCTCCCATCGTGCACTGTGGTGGTTATGGTGGTTAGATGTCGGTAGCTGTAAATCCAAATTCTTTACAAACACGAACGAAGTCATGGGTACCATCTAGTATAATATAATTTGCTTACGGGAATAATGCAACGCGTTCCGCCCCCGGAAGGCTCGCGAGCCACGTACTCACTATCGTATTTGGCAAGACTAACGTGCAACGGTTACAGTTACAGCTCGCTAGTGAGTAAGCGGCTTTACTGTAGTGTGCATCTATACAGAGTGGTTGAAGGACGGTGAAACCACTACTGGGCGACAAGGTGGTGGACGTCCACGCCTCATCACAGAACGTGGAGGTCGGAGGCTTACCCGCTCTGAAAAGTGGAATGGGCGGCGAACTGTGGCACATCTGACGGCAGTGTGTGCTCCAAAACACTTGTGCCTGCACCAGCATTGTACTTCTAAAAGAGAAGTACGCCAGAATGCTTCCGTTGTTCGGATTGTACAGTAAACTACAGGTCCCATGAACCTTTTTTTTTTTTTTTTTACTGACACGACCACACGGCATTGTTGCTATTTAGTATATTTGTTCATAGTTTTAAGTTTTTACTTCTGTCGGCAGTTCCAAATAACTGTCAATTGGTTTTTGTCTATGATACGTGTAGTTTAGCGATCGTGGTGCGTGAACGGGGTAACGTTCTGGCCTCGCATTCGGGAGGACGCGGGTTCGAATCCCCGTCCGGGCTTCCAGATTTGGGTTTTCCAGGGTTTCCCCAAATCAGTCCAGGCGAATGCTGGGATACTTCCTTCAAAAGGTCATGGCCTATTTCCTTCTCGTTCGTTGTCCTAATCCCATCCCGCCTCTAATGACCTTAGCCGTCGACGAGGCATAAAGCCGAAAGAAAAAAAAAAAAAAAAAAAAAAAAAAAATGACAAGTGGGACAAGCCGACACGAACACTCCAACAGAAGACGCGGTACACTCTGAACAGAGGAGCGCAAACAGGTGCAATCGAAACGAATGAAGGAGTTCTGTGCCCTAAAGAAGACGAAACTCACTTTCAAATGTACAAAGCCTTAACGAATAAATATAAATAAATAATCGTGCAATTTATGGGGCTTTCGTTTCGGGGGCTGTGGAAGAAATCCTGAGTGGAGACGGCCGGTATGCGGTTCCAGGACACGAACCTGGTCACGTTGTATCTACCTTATCCATTGTGCAGTGTCGTAATTAACAACGCGGCATCTCTATATAATTGTGACAGACGCACTGCCATTTCTACTTGCAGGCGAGACCTTCAAGGCGCCCAATTTTCCTTCGTCACTGAGCTCGGTTTCGGAGGCCACTGTATACCAGGGTGTACGGCAAGAAGACGTGCCGCTACGCGGTCGTCATTAAATCTGATTCGCAAGTTGGCACTCCTGCGACACTCGCTGGCGTGTTCCGGCGCCGCCAACTTGTCAGAGGACTCCTGCCCGCGGGCCTGCATCCAATATGCATAAGGGATTAAAGTCCTATAACTCATGCATTATTCTGGGAGGAGCCAATATCAGACAAGACGCGCCGCGCAACTTCCAGGAGAGAGAGACGTCTCTCTCGGCTGAAACAAGGTCGCGCAGAGGACGCCTGTCTGCACTGCCACTCGAGTTAGCCACGACAACAAGCTTCCGGGAACAGCAGCGCAGCCCTCAAAGCAAAGCACTCTACACGGTTCTCAGTTCTCATCAACCTAGCCTGACGAAACATTTCAGGACTTGAGCCACAAACGGGAAATTTCCACTCTCACAGAAATCTGTATACATTGTAGTGTACCCGCGAGTAGGGATTGTCATCAGTTACTATTACTCTCTATCATTAAAATTTTGTAATAAAAAAACCTTGTTCAATCTTTCCTGGGCGCCATGGAAGGAGTCCTTCCAAAATTTGCAATAAACTGTTAGAACTATAATTATTTGATTTTTTGAATTATAAGGAAATTTGTATTAATTTTGATCTACTGACACTTGCATTTATTGATATCAAAACATAAGGAAATATAATTTGAATCAACTAACATACATAACAGGAAAATCAAATCTATATAATACAAAAAAACTGATTAAATGAACAATAAAATGACAGATCATGTACAAAGTCCGACTAACTCAAAATAAATTCAGAGTGCACAAGTCTTTATAGGTTTTGCTTTCGGGTACTATGCACCACAGTCTGACTCAGTTTGTTCTTGTGGATTAAAAGTTATGTAATTACCATCTAGTTGATGTTCATGTTGAAGTCAGCGCTGTCCGATCTTCTAGAATTTCTGTGCTCAACACACACAAAACAAAATTTAACCGTCGCACTGTGTTAACACTGGACGAACACTTGCTTTGGCACACATTCGATGATTATCCTTTCGAATGGCGTCTCAGTGGTCCAGCTGCAACCGTCTCTTCAAAGGGAGGGTTTTCGCATGAAAACAAACATAAAAATTTGTCTGAGCTTATCATCAGTTAATACCGTTATCATTCAATGCACGCACGCATACAAACGCCCTGCACCAGGGTCACCCCCGCACTGCCATTCCCCTCCCCGCCAGGTACCGCTAACCGTTTTTGTCCCATGCATACCTAAAAGCGGCCACAAGGGAAGCGTGGCCTTGGGGTCTTCCCACACATGCCTCAAAAAGACGCATCTGACAGCGTCCAGTAGGCAGGTGAATCAAAATTTTCCTTGTGGTGCTCAATCATGCCTTAATAAACTGATATGAAGCGTCCAGAAAGAGGACCGCTTCAATATCATATATCGGTAACCATATCTCTCAACACACTGTCGTTAGCTTCTATACATAATTTTCAGTCATCGCCGGCGTTGTGGGAAGTCAGTTCATTCAACCTTTGGAGGGATAAAAAAAAAATGTTGTAAGAAAAACAAAGTAATTTCATTACTAGAATAGGATTCAATACTTAATTAAAATTGCCAAGGAGCGCACGCTCCGTTGGTAATTTCCCTAAACACCCATCTTCTCCCTTTCCTGCACCCACCTACATTTCCCCTCTATAAATATCAACTTTAAATTCCGTCAACGTTTTTAGTAAATAATCCATCACTCCTCTTGCTAAGTTATTCCAATCCCTGACACCCTTACCTAAAAAAGAAAAGTTTCCCACACCCTTGTGCCTGAAATCGAGGGCCAGCTTGTGGTCATGGTTATCTTTTCCCTTCCTTGCATCACTTTCAATTCTTACACCAATATCTTTCCATGTCTCATCACCAATATACGACTTGTACACTCCCATGACCCTCTTCACCATCCTCCTGTCTTCCAATTAATCCCATTCCAACTCTTTTACCATATCTGTTACTGATTACATTCTGCGGTAATTAACAGGAACAAAGCTAGATGTCTCTTTTAATACATATGTACACACTGTACTCACAGCTATATAACAACACTTCACATACTTTCACACACACACACACACACATATATATATATATATATATATAGAGAGAGAGAGAGAGAGTTGTACTGTAGATAATTATTGCAACAACACATGTAAAACACTTTACAGCCACTGAAGATACCCTACACGACAAGGGCGAAACGTGTCTGGGGAGTCAAATAAAAACAAAATTCACTGAAACAGTTGATTTTGACGGAATTATTTATAAAATTATTGTTCAACAACTGCGGAAATATGGCCTATCACCAATTAATATTCATAGAACGGTGTCACCAGCGTGTTAAGATGAGTCAAAATGGCGTCACTTCTTTCCTTTTCTCTCCTCCTATGTGCTAGGAAAAGACACTAAGGTATATTTACAAAAAATATGATATACTATTGAGGATTACGTATTTAATTCGGCGAATTTTATTGCAATCTAGCAACGATTTTCTAGACGAAAATAATTTGCTTACACCGAACCAACACGTATTTCGGAAGAAAACTTAATGTGGATCACACCTGTCCCTGATGTAATTAAAGTTATTGACGCAGATTCACGAATTAATGCTCTTTTTAATTCCAGAATCTATTAGCGAAGATTCAAGCACACGTTATATCGGACAGCTTTGTGAATGGACAAGGGATTTTCTAACTGATCGGTCGCAGTATGTCGTCGTTGAAGGAGATGTTACATGGGGTGTACCTCAAGAAGGTGTAATAGGACCACTCCTTTTCTTAATTTTTGTAAATGATCTCGGAGATAAAGTGAATAGCAGTTTTAGATTGTTTGCTGATGATGCGGTCATCCATAGAGAGCTAAGGAATAGGGACGATTGCTTAGAAATCCAGCGTGATCTGGATGTTATTTTGGCATGGCGCGACGAATGGCAACTTACACTAAATTGTAAAAAGTGCAAACCAATGTGCATAACTAACAAAAAGAATCCGTTTGTTCGAAAACACAAATTAAACAGTTCATTTATTGATATGGTCGATTCTTTGAAATATTTGGGAGTAACAGTCCAAAGGAACATTAATTCTATGCTATAGTTCGAATCTTGAAATATCGTAATGAACAAACAAATAAGCTTACAAAACTCTCGTGTGTCTACATTTGGACTACTTTTGTGCCATTCGTAATCCGTTTGATAGTATAGAGAAAGTTAAGAGAAGTGCTGCTCGATTCGTGACCGCTTGATACAGTCATTGCGAAAGTGTCACGGATTTTTTTTAGTAGAATGGGCTGGTATTCTCTGACAAAACACTTGCACTTGTTGGTAAATATGTGTGCACTTCCACTTTCTTTTTGAGTGCGATGAAATACTTCGCCCACAAACCTACTTGTGCTGTGATGACAGGAGCGATAATATTACAGAAATAAGGAGTCGCAATGATACTTATATGAATTCTTTCTTCCCTCGTGCCATTCGGGATTTGAATGTACGGAGTAAAGATTAATTCTGGTGTGAAGCACCCTCTGCCACCAATCGTTTTGTCAACTGCAGAGTATATATTATGTAGATTCTGTTTCCGGATGTTATTAAACCTATGTTTACATCTTTCCAAAATGTTTTATATTTTTTTGGTAATTTCTTCAAAACTTTTACAAGTTCTAAGTAATGTCAGTACAAATCTAATCAATAGTGATATCCCAGACCAACTAAATGGAAGGTATTCCCTTTCAGATCATCAGCGTCAGTGGTCGGGGACGATACATTGATCGACCACTCAGCATCGAGTGTCTCTATCGACTGCACAGCGTCCATTGGCGCACGAGTCACGGAACGCTGCCAAACGCTCCTCTGTGGTTGGCTGTTGCTTTGTGTCACCTGCTGCGGGTCAATTGGTGGATTGTGCCTAGACACCGGAATGGGCTGTTTTTTGGACGCAACGCAGAAGTGCAGGTCCAACATCGAACTGTCCACAGCTCAATTGTAAGGCCACCTCAACCTGGGGTAGCAGGTGCAATTGGTGACAAGATGCCAAGTTAGCGTATTTGCCAAGTTATTGTATTTACAAACAAATCCACAAGGTTCAATGTGTGGTCCCTATTATAGTCATAGTAACACTAACTAAAGGATATTAAAATGTAATTTTGTGTCATATTTGAGCGTGTTTCCGATGTATTTGAGGTTCTTTTCCCTTTTTTTCTGTGCAAAGCAATGACATAATTTTGTAAATACCCTATAATTTCATTTAAGGTACCAATTGGTTTTAAGCGAATTTTGACTATTTTTAATAACTGATGATCTATTGTCGCCATTGTTGGCCATCTGAAAGTTGTTATTGTATAGAGTGTTCTATATATGACATCTTGGTGTGCGAGATCTCTAAGAGTCGCTCGAAATAGTATCAGGTGGAATCTATATAATGTAATGTATGATATGCTATGGAATCGCTCGGAAGAAAGTCTGACGCTCCTTTTAAAAGTCTTGCAGCAATAAAAGTGAAGTTAAATGCATCGTCTCCTCATATGAAGCTACCTATCGTCAGAACTGATAAACATTAGTGGGGCGTAAAACTCATTTAAAAAGCGAATCTAATTACAATTCAGAAAGTTTAGTAAGACTACGACGCAATAAAATTATGAATAACATTACATGGCGACGGTGACAGGTCGATTTCAATCTTGAAATCAAGGAGAAACGTTATAAAATATTTCAGAAAATATCTCAAATTAACAAACCAATATCAACGTAATTAACTTTACTTATTTTACATAGATTTAGTGAGTTTATGGCAGATAAAATAAAGAATAGCAATATTACCGTAACTTTAAAACTTTTGATAACTTTATGTTAGTTAAATTATAGATTTAAGTAAGAATTGACGTTAATATGATTAAAACTAAAGCGCTCGGAGATGAGATTTCTGTCTTCTTTTCGAGGGATTAGGTGAAATGCTGTATGTGAAACCACATTGTCAGGTTACACTACCAAGGCCCACCTATCTGACGGTTAACTGTGACATTTCTTATCGCCTAAGCATGAGTTCGCGTATACTGGCTTGGGTCGATTTAGTAGACTTTGTCGGGTCGTGCCGCGGAGTGTGCGTCTTTGTACCGGGAACTGTTTTGTGGTAAGTTGTGGTGGGATAAAGTATTGCAATCGATCAGTGTGTGGACTTGCAAGTGCGTAACTGTAATTCAGTTAAGGAAATCGACGTCGTATCGATGAGCGAAGTGAAGAGGAAGTGATCATCGTGTGTTATGAACTGTATAGCAGTTACTGTGTCGACCTGTTAATAACTGGTTAATTTGCAGAACTGCAGTAAGCGTGGTCAATTTATGTGTTTATTTCTTACTTGGTTAAAGAATCTGCAATCTTCGGAAATTTCCCAGCATTCATAATGTACCTAAATTTCTTATAAATATAAGTCGGTGGTTGGACTACATCTTGTGTAGGGCTTATTAATAGGTGTGAATAAAACTGTGCTGTAAGCACAAGACTGAGGCAACCGTATTGTTTTTTTTTTTTTTTTTTACTTAGAAATAGAAGTTCTGCTTGCTTATAACCGTTAGTAATCAACCTAAATAACTTAAAATGTGTGATTAAAAAATTTCAACATGACTTCCTCTACAGTACTGTTACCTAACAGAATATTCTATGTAGTTAATTTTACACAATATTCTGACAACATCTGATTTGTAGCTGCGCTGTATTAGGCTAAATAATGTAGCGAGACTCTCGCTGGTGCTGTTCGAAGAGATCGTTTCGCACTGCTTCACCTGTCTACCGTAGTCGAGGTGAAAATGTGCGCCGGCTGATCTCTTTCGAGCGAGTTCCCAGGAACAACAGCAGAGAGAGGCGCCCAGCAGATGACTCGAGTCCTTATCGAGCACTGAAGGGAGAGGATCCTAATTTCCGGCCAGATCGACGCACCGCGATGATGGCGGCGGAGGCCAGCCAACCCCCACCAGGAGCTGCTGAGGGGATATGCGCTCAGCCACAGAGGAGATTGCGCGGGTGTCAGTTTGAATCCACCGTAAGCCGCAGGAGATTTTGAATGAATGTCGTGTGTATCAGATTTTTATTTTTGCTTACAGCCTTACATGTCATCTACTTCGAGGTCATTACAGACGAGAGTCAATTGGGGAGGAATTCGACAACTGCCTTTTGCAGAAACAATACAGGTATTATTAGCCTTTAGTGATTTCGGGAAAGGATGACTGGACTGGGATTTGAACCCTCATCCTCCAAATACGACGCCGGACCGTTACCACTCACCCACCAATTTCTGTCTCTATACCGGATCAGAAACGATAAGTAAATGTGTACACTTATTATTCTCGAGTCACAGACATCATATATATATATATATATATACAGTTAAAAATTGTACAGATTAAAAACTTTCAGCACATTTCACCCAGTACTTGACAGCCTCAACTGCATTTGGTGTTATTCGAAACGGATCATCTTTGTTGCAGGGTGATGGGCACTCGAGCATATGCTTCATGGTTTTAATTTAATTCAATTGCAATGAAGCACTTGTTCCGGTGGAAATTTCACTACACAGCCATCTTCTCCCTTTCTTGCACCGACCTACATTTCCCCTCTACAAATTTCAACTTTAAATTCTTTCGATGTATTTGGTAAATTATTCATAATTTCTCTTGCTAACTTATTCCAATCTCTGACACCCTAACCTAAAAAAGAGAATCTTCCCACACCCTTGAGCCTGAAATCGAGTGTAAGCTTGTGGTCATGGTCATTTTACCCTTTATATGCATTACTTTTCATTCTTACACCAATATCTTTCCATGCCTCATCACTCCCATGACCCTCTTCACCCTCCTCCCAACTTCCAATGAATCCGATTGTAGCTCTTTTATCATGTCGGTTACTGATTGTGTTCTGCGGTAATTTCCAGAAACAAATCTAGCAGCCCTTTTTTGCACCCTCTCCAACTCCTATCTTGTGCTAAATTCTTAATCTCTACGTATCCCTTACAACCCACTTCCTCAATTATCTGTTTCATATATTCTAAACTCTGTCTACCTCTGCAGTTCTTACATTCGACTGTTCCCTCCACCAGAAAATGAAGCAATCCAACATGTCTCAAAATATGACCTACCAGTCTATCTCTTCTTCCTGTAAGCTTCTTCCACAAACTTCTTTCCTCACCCATCATTTCCAAAACTCGTTCATTTCCTGCTTTGTCCGTCCACTTAATTTTCAGCTGTAGCACCACATTTCAAATGTTTCAATTTTCCTTCTTTCCGGTATTCCTTAAGTCCATGTTTCGCTACCGTAAAGTGCTGTGCTCCACACAAAGAGTTTTATTCTAATTCCTAGATCAATATTTGAAACTAAAAGGCTCCTTTTGGTAGGGCTATTCTGCTTTTAACATCATTCCTGCTTCGGCCATCGGTTGTAATTTTGCTTCATTCACTTACTTTCCAATTGCATTCGATCCTTTTTTTATATTTGATCTACTAGTATTTGTGTCATTTCTGCTACATTTCATTACGTTAGTCTCGCTTTGATTTGTATTGAGTCAAAAATCTTCCTTCAGTATTTTGTCCATGCCATTTAATAATTTCTCAATATCCTCAGCCTTTCTGCAATATATTAGATGCAAAATATTGTACTACATACGTTGTAAGAACGTCTGCGCATGCGCGGCAGCTCTTTCCCCGTAGGGGCAGTGGAGTGGGGATAAAGCGGAGTGACCTCTAGACCCCTCTGTGATGTGAACACGATATAAGCTCTACCTGGTGACCTTGAGTCACATTGTGGAGGGCACGAGTCCCGGTGGAAGTCAGTGTTTTACGAGAGAAGGTTGCGCCACCGATCGCGGGCTTTATGGGGCAGTAAAGGGGTCCCGACTCGAGCGCAGTCACTTGCCGCGGGGCAGTGATCAATGC
>JARYHS010011916.1:0-14000 GCA_031002005.1 Vandiemenella viatica
TTGATTTTTATTCGTTTGTTTTTCGGTTTTGTTATTTGTTTATTTGTTTGTTTCTTTCTTTTACCGCGACTCTTCATATCGATTATCAAGTGAGGAGTGGTTTCATTTATCAACGCAACGGCGAATCTATGGCGACACACAATTGGAAAGTTTGCATTTTACTGTTAACTTAACAGCAACTACCATTAAAATGAAATTATCTTTGCACCACCAGCCTTATAATGATCTAACTACCACAAAGATACGAAGCTCATCTGGAGTGAGCGTTATCAGCGTGTGATATCTGCTTAGGCTACATGATCCAAAGAAACGATGAACAAATCCGGGTCTACATTAGCCCCCATCCTTGTCACAGATGGTCGCTTTTGTGTGACCCTTCCCTCCTCCCCTGGTGTGACGTCACAAGTTTTGAAATGTTAAATTTAACAGTTATTAAACAAAAACAACTCTTCCAAAATTATTTTTATATGTATTAAAATATTTTTTATAATATCTACAATAAATCAAACATTTTAGAAAATTGAAAAAACATAACAAACAAAACAAACATACGAAAATTAATCAACTTGTGTCCACGGACATTGAACCCATACCTTTCTATCATTTATGAACTCGTTCTCGATTTGGATAGTTTTAGAAACATTGAAACATTTGAAATATAATCTTTACCATACCTACAAAGAACTTCCCTTTCACATCTAGCTGCAACTCTTCGAAGACGAATCTTCGTGATTGTCAAAACCTCTTGTTTCCTCTTAAGTGACTGCTTGTGTTGGTTAGTGGCTTTTTTGTGTGATGAAAAATGTAGATCACAGAGGCCACACCATTGTTTAAATAAGTACGCAGAAGTCATATTTTGTGAAAGCCTCAAAGGCGGTATTGTCCTTTCGGCGAATGTCAAAGGCGGCCGACGTGCGACACCGTAGTACAGCGAGCGTGAACTAGCGTGGCCGCCACGTGACAGAAAGGGATACGGATGTAACGTCACGAAGCATATGACCCCACCCTCCCTTGTCACATGATGCCACACTTTGTTGACGCCCTCCTTCCCGCTTAAGGTGTTACGTAATTTATGCATGGCCCCAAACAACTCTCTGTAATCCGTGTGGTTTAAGCTTCTACACTTTTCTAAGGGATTTACCGAGCGTGGCGGGTGAGCGGTTAGCGTTCTGGCCTCGCATTAGGGAGGACGGCGCGGTGGTTCGAATCCCCTTCCGGGCATACAGATTTGGGTTTTCCATGGTTTCACCAAATCACTCCAGGCGAATGGCGGGATGCTTCCTTCAAAAAAGCCAATGGCCAAATTGCTTCCCGCTCCTTTTCCCGAGTCCCATGCCGCCTCTACTGAACTCGACGTCGACGAGGTGTAAAGCCATAAGAAAAAAAAAAACAAAAAAAAACCCAAGAGATTTACGGATCGTTGTCATTATAGCCATTAGCACAAAGAGTTAATGTAATGGGGGAAGGAGGAGGAAGTGGTTAGACACAAATGAAAATCATCATGGGTGTGCAGACTTCCGCGGTCGTTGTCGATGTTATGTCTGAAGAAGTTCCCTGAAGAAGGCCACAAAGTGATGGCCGAAACGTTAGGTTTCGATAAATTGACGCGGTTCAGCCCGGACAACCAAGATAACAAATTCATCACGGCTTTACTAGAGGAGCTATACCGGTATCCGTCTGCTGGAAGTTTTTTTTCAGCGCCACGGAAACCGAAAGTGGAGAATCGGAACATAAGCCGTTGCCTTAAAAGCATATCTTCATCGCTAACCTAGCAGGATCGGTTCAACTGGACCAAACCAGACAGTAAATCTGAAACGCTTAGATCTGCGATCCCTGAAATTTGAGGCTACTCCGAAAAGCTGTGCTATTAAATCGGCAGAGATGCTGCTAGATAACTCCGAAAGACTAAAAATATTGTGATCATGACGCAGTCCTAACGTGAGTACGGACATTACACCGAGAATTGTGGGTGAATGGTACGCAACGCTCGGTACTAGCATTCGGGAGGACGCGGGTTAGAATCTCTGTTGGGCATCCAGATTTCATTTTTGTACGATTTCCTTAAAATAATCCTGGCGAGAAGTTCCTTCATATAAGGCCATATAACGCAACTTCTGCAATTACAGCAGAACTCCAATTATCAGAATCAATTGGGACCGGACCCCATTCGTATAAACAAAAATTCGTATACTTGTTTTTTTTTTCGGGTAAGGGTCAATATTATTTAATTACTGTATGTATGTTGAAAATTGGAGGAAAAAAACTATTTTTAAGGAAAGAGAGCTTTTAATTAATTAAATGAAAAGGCAACACTTTTACATGTTAAGCGTACTTACAAGTGCTGTACATTAGTACAGTATGTACACACTTTGACAATAAATTTGGCCACCGCTGAAAAATTCTATCACCCTTATTTTGCACAATCTGATATCAATCTCTTCCCAGGAAACAGTAATTACTGCTTCTTCAGATGCAAAAAAAAAAAAAAAAAAAAAAAAAAAAAGAGCCTTAGCCCTTCGGCTTAGTGAATTAAGCACTCTTTGAAACTGTACTCGTTGGTGACACGCATTGAAGGGATTGGAATAGATTATCAAGGGAAGTGGTGACTAATTTTCGAAAAAGATTGCAAGAATTTAAGCTTAAAGTTCGTAAATGACTGGTATGGAAATTATGCTCAAAGAATATAAGAAAAGAAACTGGGAAAATGTATGGAAAGTGTCACACGAGGATACGCTACATCACAGTTAAACTAATTTAAAGCAGCAATTTATAATTCCCGGTACGAAATTTTGCAATATAAGCCCTGTTACCACTGGGCTAAAGTAAGAAACAGGCCTCAAACATAGACTTTAAGTGAAATTGTATTTTATGAAGCGTTTGTAGCAAGACAGAGTTTGATTGAATACGTTTTTTGTATGTTTGTCTTGTAATTTACTGCAAATCGGTGTAAATGGATTTTGTTTTATGAAACGAAATTGTGAAAATACTATTTAATATGTTTAAGGACAGAACTATGCAAGAGAAATTGATTAAATGTTTGTAATTCCAAGTATTAAGGTGACCTACGATGTTTAAAGGATGATTTACTACAGTTTAAAATGTTTTATGTGGATAATTTTGTGTTTAATTATCTTTAATTTTCATTTTTGAGAATTTCATAATGATTGTAAATGATTATGTTTTAATTTTGATTGGTTTTAATGTGTTTTTAATTGTTTAAGTATTGTTAAAGTTAGAGAAATATATCGGAAGCCTTTGTAATGTTCTAGAAATTTCGATAAAACTTACATAAAGTGACACAGTTTATTGACTGAGTCTTGAACGAACAGTTTAACGTGTACTGTGAGAGTGAATGCCAATATTGTCTTTGGAAGAAGTGTTAGATGTAATCCCTGGAGTTTGTGTATACATGTGACTAGTATCTATGAAGTTCGATGCCAATTGAAAATAAACATAAGTTGAATTTGAGCTGTATCCTGGACTAATTATTTCATGTATTAATTAAACCACGAGACACCTAATAATGAAATGAAATTAAACAGTCATTTCGTTATGATATCGTGAATCGTGATACGTATTGCATTTATCAAAAGTATATACCGAGCGGGGCGGTGTAACGGTTAGCGTTCTCGCCTCGCATTCGGGAGGACGGCGGTTCGAATCCCCGACCGGGCATCCAGATCTGGGTTTTCCATGGTTTCCCAAATCACTCCAGGCAAATGCCGGGATGCTTCCTTCAAAAGGCCATGGCCGAATTCCTTCCCATTCCTTGCCCCCATCCTTGACCCCCATCCTTTCCCGTCTCTAAAGACCTCGCTGTTAAGAGACGTAAAGCAGTTAAAAAAAAAAAAAAAATCAAAAGTATAAAATAGTTGATTCGCATTGCAGTGTACATTCGTTGTAAACAGCTGTGCAGATAGAGTTTAGAAACAGCATAATGTTATGTGCTTGAGTCCAGTTCATAAAGCATGGGATAGGAATAAAAATTCTTTTTATTTGTCGTAAGTGTAATATACTAAGAGCTGGAGAGCACGGAATCTCATATGCTGCACTCCAGAGTTTGTCGGATTCTCTCTTTCATAGCGAGCGGAGTTAAGGCTGCCTTTATGTAGCAGAGAAGAACGCGTCTCAATTTGAGCGAAGAATTTTCATATTTGGGGACCTCAGCATACGCACATGACATAGCAAACACGGGCCTGTGCGAAGCGTTATATTGTGATAAACTCGCAGTTGATTTTTTGCACTACATATTTATAAACTTACACCGAACGTTTGTAAGGTACTTTCTTTTGAATTAATTGCTTGATGAACTTTTCTTCTTTGAATTAGCTATCTGTTATTACTCTCACGAGTTGGCACCGAAATCAAATATAATTTGCTAGCCATGTACTAGGAATATTTATGCAGAATATGCATTGATTTTTTTCTGTGTGATGCATTGAAACGTTGCATCGAATAAAAAACATTGATTTATATATATATCGATCAGTTAATAAAGGTTAGGAAACTAAAAAAGTGTAACAAAGGTCCTTAGAGACGAGAAAGGATGGGCGGCAAGGAATGGGAAGGAATTCGGCCATGGCTTTTTGAAGGAAGCATCCCGCAATTTGCCTGGAGTGATTTGGGAAACCATGGAAAAACCAAATCTGGATGCCCGGACGGGGATTCGACCCGCCGTCCTCCCGTGTTGTTCGTGATCGGACAATACTAGTAACGGACTTTCACTAAGTCAGCCAACCGGGATTTTCGATCAGATATATAGTTAATCAGAAACACCTTCTTCGGTCCACTTTGATTTCCAGTTTCGATGAACTAGTATGTGTGATCGGTTCAAAGCCTGAAATCTTCCCATGTTTTGTCCGAACTATCTAAATCAGATTCTGTTCGCTTTTCCTACAGCTACCTCTTTATCATAACTTTGATCTTTTGAACAGTACAATAAGAACATATAAAATAAAAGGGAAAATAACAGGTAATGAAGGAATGTAGGCTTTCTCGGTGAATCATATTAATAAAATTTTCTCGAGCTTTCCACTGGGAGAGCACGTGCAAACGAAACGACGTTTGGGACCCTGACTCTGGTTCCATCTTTGCCGGAAGATGGAACCAGATTCCGATTTCGAAAAGTTGCCTCGTTTGGACGTGCTCACACGATGGAAAGCTCGAGAACATTTCATTCAAATTAGAGGTAACATTTTTCCTGAGAATTATTTCATTTTCAGGTGTTAAATTTTGGTTTACTGATTGAAGATTTATATACATAGAAAAAACAAAATCAATTTGATTGCTTCGGTGGAAATTTCCCTACATACCCGTTTCCCTTTTTCATTTAATTTTTTTTTATATCAGATTCTTTTAGTGTAATTTTGCCACGCTCCTTCCTGTGCATCTTAAAGAAACTCAATTTCAAATTCTGACAACCGTACAAGCATCGTCATCAATATATGCCTTATGTATACCAAGCACCCTATTCACCCTCCTCCTGTCTTCAAATGGAGCCCATTGCAGCTCCTTTTTAATGCTATTTTCACGGATCGTGTTATGTAGAAATTTTCACAAAAAATTTAACTGTCCTCCTTTGTGCTCCTTGCATATCTTGTACTAGCCCGTACACGCGACTTCGTACGCGTGGATTAAGATTTTTTTTGCCGGAATTAAATATATAAAGTTGTTGGTAACGAAGGAATGGTCCCAAACAATATCGAGTCGGAATACGAACCTGTCTCTCGAAGAGAATCAATTTCCAACATATTTCTGTCACCATTCGATAAGGTCTCAAAATTTCGTGACTACAACTGTTAATCATACTGGAAAAATATCCTGTGTCCTTCATACAGATTTCCTTATAAAATTGCATCACAACGATATAGCCATTTAGTCGTCAAAACGTAACAAAAAGACAGAGACTTACTTCCGTATTTATAATAATATTACTGTGGTTCACACTCACACACTGACTGCGAACAACACCTGAGGGAACATTATAACGTAAAAATGTGTACACCTACAACATTGCAAGACTACCTATGATTTTCCTCGCATTGAACCCCTAACTTTATAATATCTACAGTTTAACATTCAATCCGAATAACGTACGGCCCAGGCCTGACTCTTACGATGAAATTTTTTTAAAAAAATCTTAGCCTCCACGGAGATATGAACCGGAGACCACGACATTTGTATGCAAATGCTTTAGCCACTGAGCTGCCAGTCCACTACACGGAATCACCGTACGGAGACGTCCATATCCAACGTGTCTGTCTATCGCCGTATTTCGAAGTTATAAGACAAAATGTGTTATTGATACAGATAATTTTTCAACCATATGTAGACGGTATTTTTCTTCTTGTATCAAAGGATAAGTGTGCAAAATTTCATCGAGATCGGATGAAAACTGTGGATTTGTATGAAGAACATCCCATTTAGACCTATACAGGTAGATATCCTGTCCAGATCACCCTGCAGCTGTTCACGGTCCCTAAGAATAGTTCCTACTAGTTAAACTCACCAGTAATTATTTAGATTTATTCCTGAGATAGAAGTGATCGTTTGTGAATTTGTATAATTATTCCACAACTGTGTGGTGATTTTAACATTGCTCTTGCTTCAGTCATAAATTGTAATTTTAGTTCCTAGTGTAAGACACTTGTGTTGTATTTTCAGTGGTATCTTCACTCAACTGGAATGCAGCGCATAAATCATATAAAAAGTTCTGTGAATTATTTAATATAAAGTTATAGAGACTAGTTAATAATTTGAAATAGTTCCTTATTGCCGCGGTCGGCAGATGACGTACCAAGCCAGTCCTAAGCAGGCGGAGGGTGAATAACTAATGAATAAAGTCATCAAGTACGTTAACACAAACTTCAGTCCACCACACGTTTATTGTAAGATCTTAAAACATAGAACTGGTCGGCCACCACAAAATATTTAATACAAAGGATAATCGATACTTCATCATTCCGTAGACTGCAAAGATCTTCAAGAAAAAAGTAAATTAATGATCGAATCCGCTTCCAACAAGGTACTTTAGTGTCACAGGAATCGTTCTTCTTCACTTCGGAACTGTTCAAAACATTTCATATCACACGCACTGTCCCAGCTAAACACATTAAGTTCTCTTCTTGATACTAATAAAGCGAACAATTACTGTAGCGTCGATCGCCGCGCTACCATACTTATTTAATAAAGTTTCCGTCTAAAAGCAATTGTTGATTTATTTCCATACGCGTTTCGCCCTCATGTTTGGGGCATCATCAGTGGCTGTGAATTTATGTTTACATATGTTCGGAATATTACAAAATTATTATATACATATTTGCATTGTACTTACAGGTATGGTTATGATCTTCACATGGCGGTCTGGAATAGCACTTATGCAGCTTTACAGATGTTCTTCTGTGTAAGTAACACTGTTTCAAAACTTTCATGGATTTCTGCATAAACATTTGGCAGTGTATACATTATAATATCAACTGTACACTGTTTCTTCCTGTTACTGCATTTGTATGCTAATTGAATGATGTTTGTTTTGGTAATACAGTGGTGGCAACTTCGTTTCATTATTTTTTTATGTTGTTCTACGTATCTGTGTTGCTCTCTTAAAATTTCTCTCTGTTTTTCTCAGTTGCTGTGTATGGAGTGTATTCGTTAGTTTTTTTGTGTGTGGTTGCTGTTTTTAGCGAATTTAACAGTGTTGTATTAGTTTCTCTGTGTAGTGGTTGTTTTTAGTGAGTTAAATAGTGTTTTACTTGTTATATTTGTGAATTCATTTAACATTGATTTTCCCGCTACCATACTTAGGTCGAGACTGCCTTGAAACCATTTATTAATCCGAATATGGTAGTGTAGTATGGGACCCACATTTTGAGTATCAAATACAGGAGTTGGAGAGGGTGCAAAGAAGGGCTGCTTGATTTGTTTCTGGAAATTATCGCAGAATACAATCAGTGACAGATATGATAAAGGAGCTGGAATGGGATTCATTGCAAGACAGGAGGAGGATGAGGAGGGTCATGGGAGTGTACAGGGCGTATACTGGCGATGGGGCATGGAAAGATATTGCAGTAGGTATGAAAAGTAGTTCATGGAAGGGAAAAGATGACCATGACCACAAGCTGGCACTCGATTTTGAGGCACAAGGGTGTGGGAAGATTTTCTTTTTTAGGTAAGGGTGTCAGGGATTTGAATGAGTTACCAAGGGGAATGATGAATAACCTACCGAAAAGGTTGAAAAAATTTAAAGTTAAAATTTGTAGAGGGTAAATGTAGGTGAGTGAAGGATAGGGGGAAGTTTTGGTGTGTAGAGAAATTGGCACCGGAGCGTGTGCTCCATTGCAATTAAATTAAATTAAATTAAATTAATCCGCTACTAAGGTACTACTTGCGGATTGGCTAAAGGCGACTGTGACGTCACACTAGGTTGCAGAATTAACTTCTCCTATTGAATCCTAGACCATTTTTAATCTGCTTCAGTTCCTCTTTGTATCATTTTTACTAACCGAAATAAATATCAGTTGAAGTATAACGAGAACACTGAAGAATGACGTATGACGAATGAAAGTGGGTCACTGGAGTCTACACGCTGGAAGTCTGGTAAGGCCGGGAAATCACTGCAGACGTACGGCGTTTAATTAAGGGCGGTGCTGCTGCCGATAGTATCAGCGCGCTAAACGGGGCTGCGGCTTCTCCCGCCACTGTGCGGCTGTTTATTGCTGCGCCGCCTCCACTTGCCGCCTCATTCGGCTGCCGACGGGCGCACATGGGACCGCCATAGTTACGTCCCGTATTTCACCAGCCATTTCCTTCCCAGCGACGTCTTCTGACTGCCGCGAAACCGGAGAAGGACGCCGCAGAAGGTTTCACGGTTCGAAAACACGTCACTACTTTAGGATTCTACATTCCAGTTTCCCTCAAAGCCCGTAGAAAATGACGGGTTTAACGGAGTTTTATGGCAATTAATTTCTTTGCAGTTACTTACCTAAACAGATTTGTTAAAAATAAAATTGCAATGCACTTAGTTACGTCCCGTATTTCACAAGCCATTTCCTTCCCAGCGACGTCTTCTGACTGCCACAAAACCAGAGAAGGACGCCGCGGAGGTTTCACGATCCAAAAACACGCCACTACTCTGGGATTCTACATTCCCGTTATATAATAACTACCTTCAAAGCTCGTAGAAAATGACTGGTTTAACGGAGTTTTATAGCAATTAATTTCTTTGCAGTTACTTTTTTTTTTTTTTGCTGTCGTCAGTCTTCAGACTGCTTTGATGCAATCCTCCATCCTTCCTATCCTGTGCTAACCTCTTCATTTCTACATACCCCTTACAAGCCCACGTCCTCATATATCTGCTTCATATATTCTAATCTCTGTCTACCTCTACAGTTCTTACCTTCGACTGTTCCCTCCACTAACAAATAACCAATCCAGCATGTCTCAAAATATGACCTACAAGCCTGTCTCTTCTTCCTGTAAGCTTCTTCCATAAACTTCTTTTCTCACCCATCATTTCCATAACTCGTTCATTTCTTACTTTGTCTGTCCACCTAATTTTAAGCATTCTTCTGTAGCACCACATTTCAAATGCTTCAAGTTTCTTTCTTTCCGGTATTCCTAAAGTCCATGTTTCGCTACCGTAAAGTGCTGTGCTCCACACATAGAGTTTTAAAAAGTTCTTTCTAATTCATAGATCAATATTTGAAACTAAAAGGTTTCTCTTTTTCATGAAGGCTCTTTTAGTGCTATTCTGCTTTTAACATCCTTCCTGCTTCGGCCATCGGTTGTAATTTTGCTTCCCAAGTAACAGAATTCGCTTACTTCTCCTATTGCATCCGATCCTATTTTTATATTTAATCTGCTACTATTGGTATCATTGCTGCTACATTTCATCACTTTTGTCTTACTTTGATTTATATTCAGTCCAAAATCTTCCTTCAGTATTTTGTTCATGCCATTCAATAACTTCTCAATATCCTCAGCCCTCTCTGCTAACAAGACAATGTCATCAGCAAATCGTAGCATATTGATTTTTTCTCCCAGAAAACTTATGCCGCATGGAAATTTTTCTTTGACTTTCTTCATTGCTTCTTCTACATACAAGTTGAATATTAACGGGGATAGACTACAACCTTGTCTCACACCCTTTTTAACCGATGCATGTCTCTCGTGATTCTCTACTTTTATTACAGCCACTTGATTCTTATATAGTTTATAGAGTATTCTTCTATCTCGATACTTTAGACCTGACTTCTTTAAAATTTTAACATCTTGTCCCACCTAACATTATCAAAAGCTTTTTCTAAATCAACAAATGCCATAAAAGTATCTTTGTTTTTCTTGATCCGCCCTTCAAGTATTAATCTTAAAGACAGAATTGCTTCCTTGTACCCCGATTTTTCCTAAACCCAAACTGATCTTCACCTACTATCTCTTCTACTACCCTTTCCATCCTTCTGTATATTATTCTGGTACAGTAATTTTGAAAGCATGTGATGTTAGACTAATGGTGCGATAATTCTCACATTTGTCGGCTTGTGCTTTCTTTGGAAGTGTGAACATGATATTTTTATTAAAATCAGTTGGAATTTCTCCTGTTTCATAACTTTTGGATATCAGCTTGAATAATCTTTCGATTCCTTCCACTCCTAGAGATTTAAGAAGTTCTGCAGGGATCTCATCAATTCCAACTGCCTTATTTGCTTTCAAGTCATTCAGAGCTTTATTAAATTCTGTTCTCAAAACAGGATCCCCTAAGTCATCCATGTCGACATCGCCTTCCTTTTCCAATACACTATTGCTCAAGTCGTCCCCAACATACAGTTTCTCAATGTATTCTTTCCATCGGTTAGCTCTATCTTCTGAGCTTAAAAGAGGTTTCCCATCGGCAGCTTTAATGTTCATACCTCTTTTCTTCATTTCTCCATAATTCTGTTTGATCTTTCTGTAGGCAACATCTACTTTACCTACGACCATTTCCTTTTCTACTTCTTCACACTTTTGTTGTAGCCATTTTTCTTTTGCTATTTTGCATTTCCTATTTATTTGATTTCTAAATTGCCTGTACTGCTCTCTTCCTGCTTCATCCTGAGCATTTTTGTACCTTCTCCTCTGATCGATCAGCTCCAAAATTTCTTCTGTGATCCAACGTTTTCGGGCAGATTGTTCCCTAAAGCCTAATGTTTCTTTACCAGCTTTCATTATTTCGGTCTTTAATGCATTCCATTCGTCCTCGGTTGAGCTCCTTTCAGAGATACTTCTTAAACCCAAGCCTACTATTTCTGCAAATTTTTCTCTAGTGCTAGATTGTTTCAGTTTATTCACTTCCAGTCTGTTCTGCTTATACTGCTTCCTTATTAGCTTAAATTTCAGCCTGCACTCCATTATTATCAAATTATGGTCAGAGTCTATGTCTGCTCCTGGGTACGCTTTACAATCTAGAACTTGATTCCTGAATCTCTGTTTGACCATGATATAATCTAGCTGATATCTGCCTGTATCCCCAGGACGTTTCCACGTGTAAATTCTTCTTGCATGGTTCTTAAACAGTGTGTTTGCCACTACTAGCTTATATCTTTCACAAAATTCTAGCAACCTGCTTCCTCGCTCATTTCTTTCTCCTAGACCAAAACTTCCTACAGTATTCCCATCTTTGCCTCCTCCCACTAATGCATTCCAATCACCCATGACTATTAGATTTTCCTCCCCCTTCACAATTTCAGCGTATATTTTTTCTATTTCTTCGTCATCTTCCTGTGATGTTGGCATATACACTTGTACTAATGTGGTTGGGACGGGCTTAGTTTCTAACCTCATCAAAATAATCCTGTCACTAAACTGTTCATAATAACTCACCCGTTTCCCTACTTTCTTGTTCATTACAAATCCTACACCAGTGACTCCATTGATAGCTTGTGTGCTAATTATCCTGTGTTCCCCAGACCAGAAATCCTGTGCGTCCTTCCATTTAATCTCACTAATCCCAACAACATCTAACCTAAGTTGTTCCATCTCCCTTTATAAGTTTTCTAACCTACCTGCCCTATTCAGACTTCTAACATTCCACGCTCCGACTCGTAGAATGTTTCTATCCATTCTGATGACTCCTCCCTGAGCAGTCCCCACCCGGAGATCCGATTGGGAGACTATTTTACCTCCGGAATATTTTACCCAGGAAGAAGCCATCATGATATATGTAATTTGAGAGGATTACATGTCCTCGGGATACCCTTTGGGTCTTTAATGCAGTGGTTTCCCGTTGCCTTCTGCATCCCCATGCCGTTGATCATTTCTGATTCATCCGCCTTTAGGGGCCGTTTCCAACCCCAAGGGAAAGAGGGTGCCCTGAACCACTCCCCACTCTTCCGCCCTCCTTTCGGAGGCCGTTGGCAAGCAGTGGGTGACTCCTTATACCGGGAGTCTTTCAGTCGCCAGAGCCTCGTCCGTGCAAACAGGGTGCACCACGTGAAGGAGAGGTTGACATATGGTTGGAAAAGACTAGTATTGTCTCTCGCAAACCCTTACACCCCACACACGTAGCTATCTTCATTATAAAAATATTTAACTTAGTGCATTCCTTACATGTGTGCATTTTTTTGTCATCTGTCTCTAGACTGGTTTCATTCAATCTTCCATCTCCTGCTATCTTGCGCTAATCTCTTCGTTTCAATATATATATCCCTAACAACCTACAACCTCAATTATCTGCTTCATACATTATAATCTCTGTCTCCCTCTACAGTTTTTACCTTTGACTGTTCCCTCGACTATCAAATTTACCGGTCCCACGTGCTTTAAAATGTGACCTACCATCCTGTCTCTTCTTTCTGTATAACTCTTCCAAAAACTTCTTTTCTCACCCATAACTTCCAAAACACGTTCATTTCGTATTTTATCTGTCCCCTTAATTTTTAGCATCCTTCTTTAACACGATATTTAAAATGCTTCAGTTTTCCTTCTTTTGCTTTAGAACTTCTCAACGAGGAACCTAAAACGCTACAACTATTACTCAGAAGTGTTGAAACGTTTCAATATTAACGCCGGTAATCAAATGATCGCATTGATCCAGAAACTATGTAATCCTGATTTAACCGCAAAAGTGTAAGCAATCTCTCAATAGCTGAAGCCTAATGTAAACATCACCAAACGTTCCAAACTTGTATTCACAGGAAAATTACTACACGTCATTTGAGAGCAAGTTGCTCTGTTGGATTTTTCCATTGCGATTACAGTATCTGAAACAGAAGTACACCCCACCGCATGTTTCCGCCGTGTTTTTAAAGTGTTTTTGTTTCCCTTCTGGTTTTATGCCTCGTCGACGGAGAGGTTATTAGAGGCTGGAAAGGATTCGGAACAAGGGGCGGGAAGGAATTCGGCCAAGGCCTTCTAAAGGAACTACCCCGCCTGGAGTGAATTCGGGAAACCATGGAAAACTTAAATCTGGATGCCCGGACGGGGATTGAAACCTGCGTCCTCCCGAATGCGAGGCCTGAGCCTTACCGCTCACCCTTGCTAGTTGTATACCTCAAATGTATTTTTTTACACCAATCGGTTTTACTAGCTTAGGAGGGATCCGAAATACCGTGTTGTTCGCTTTATTGTGCCCGACAGAACAAAGTCTACGAGCTTTTAATTTCCTCCCATTTATCTCTGTACTGTGTGCTGGAAGAAAATGGGAGTCGTCTCTCTCCGTGATCTAATTGTCCCCGAACAAAGGAGAAAGTTGGAGTCTCCAAACCCGATCAAAGGAAAACAACCGTCTCCAGCAGACTAACTACGTTTGTGTTGTTACAGCACTCGAAGGAGTTGTGAACTATTGTCTACCCCACCTTGGGTTGTTCGGCCCCGCAGACATTGTTAATGACACTCTATGCCATGGTCGTATCCAGCGAGGGGCAGAGGGGGCTGTTGCCCCCCCCCCCTTGAAGAAAAATTAAGTTGCCATCAGTACGCTTCGACGAGTGAAAAACTGGCTCAGGAGCACTTTGGGAGAAGAAAGATTG
>JARYHS010011918.1:0-10000 GCA_031002005.1 Vandiemenella viatica
ATAAGTACTCTCAACTCAGTCCACAGATAATACATAAGTACTCTCAACTCAGTCCCTAGATGATATGTAAGTAGGCCCACTCTTAATCTCCAACAGAGTTAACATATGTGTTTTAACTTGTCGCACATAGTTTAACAGTAGTTTGTCTGTCTACGGACTAACGTCGTGAACATTCAATTCAGTATCAGCTGAGAAATACCTTTGCGCACGTGGTACTCTCGCAATTTAAAGGCTCTGTGCGTGTAGGGCTAAATTACCGTCGTGCAATTGTTCCCCTGTGGTGTTACTGTGTCGTTATGTTTACACATAGTACGTTCTTAATAGAGCGCTGAGTTTGACTGTTTGTGTGTGCAGCGGGTTCGGAGGTTGATCAGCCGATGCAGCGAAGGAGATCGGCTGGCTCAAGGAATGCTTCCAATGGTGAGTTGTCACTGGTTTTCTTAACGCTTGTTTCCAAATCCCACCCCCTCCCTCAAACCCGTACCACACCGGTGGCTGCACAATTGTTGATACTTCCCTTCGTATTGTTCATTTAATTTTTTTTAAGGAAACAAAATTTATTAAATGATAAAATTAACGCCAAAGCAACTGTTTTTATATACTTTAATGCCGTACACCTTGCGCCTCTCATTGAGGCATCTTCAGCGACGAATCTAGAAATTTTACATTTAGTTTTCAAACTTATTATATAATGTTTAACATAATTGTAAATTGAAACATTTTCGGTTTATGTACAACTTACTATTTACATTAGTGTTCACCGGTTCGTAACCACACATCTCTGATTTTTCGCCAAAGCATGTTTTCGCTAAAGCCATTTGCACAAAGGATGTAAACATTCCATCTATCACTACTCACTTGCTTACGGTGGCCATCTTGTTTTCTTAATGTCAAGGAGGTGCTCCGACAGCGCCAGTTTTGAAAACGCGTGAGAGTGATGTTTTTCTATTTTGTTTCCAATGTTATGTATGGTGTGTGAGTGCATATATTTGTTAGGTTTACTTATTTATTGTTCTTATTCTGCTTTCATTTCTGTAGGGTTGATGTATGTTTACCAGTTTGAACAGCGGTTGGTTTGTTAGATTTACATGGTAATTCAGTACCTACTTACCATTTTTTTTATTGCTTTCTGAGTTTGATAATTTTCTTGTAGACTGAAGGTATCGTATCTGTGACTGTTGATTTTGAGGATTTGCAAGTCTGTGTTAGTGTCTGTTGGTGAGTGGTCAATTCACATTAGTTATTCAGCAAATGTGGAGTGGTTGCTGCACCTGAGTGCCCTCATGTGTCTGTCCTATGTATATTGACTCACAATTTTGACATGCCAATTGATAAATGCCTGAGTTTTGATAGTTATCTCTGTCTAAGTGAGTTTTTATACTAAGTTGTCTGTTCGTTGAGCAAAGTTTATACCTTGCTTTTTTTAATATTTGTTATTCGGTGGGTGTATTTGTCATTGAGTACCATTTACTTTTACTCTCGGTGTCTTTTGTGGTTAGTGATTTGTTTTGAATTGTCTGTGTTGTGTATGTTCTTATCTGGTGGGTACTGTGTGGCTGAAACTTGGTTGTTTTAGTTATTCTCTCTTGTTTTTCCATTTTATTTATGATTTTTCTGTTTATTGTGTCTACTGCCTGTGATTTATATCCATTTTTATTGCTATTTCATTTATTGTGTTGAGTTCGGTTTGATAGTTTTTGTTTGTTAGTGGTATTCTGTTTAATCTGATTAGCATGAAATGTGTTGCAGCTTGTTTGTGGTTTCGTGGGTGGTTTGATGTGGAGTGTATTATCTGATCTGATGCTGTGTGTTTTGCAACACCCCTGTTTAAAGTATTAGTACTTACTTCTGGCAGTTTGAGCCATATGCAACACTTCTCAAACTGTATACTTAAACCTTATGGTGGCCCGACCGATAATTTTTTGAATGCTTAATTTGCTTTATGGGAGGTCAGTCCCATTTATGAAATAATTAGGCCCTTTTCTTCAAAATTACTTTAAAATCAAATAATAACACTTTACTATTCTTAATGCCTTAATTTAATTTCATCAAATTAAACTACACAACCAAATTCACAGCTAACTTCTTACTATGCCCAGAGATTCTAGTCTATCTCTTGTTGAATGCAACGATATTATTCTATATTTACCACAGTATTCCTACAGTTTCTGTGGAAGCCAGTTAAATTAAATATTTACAACTCTATTTTTACAAATTATTTATCATTACGAAATTAACACACACAAAAAAAAAAAAAAAAAAAAAAAAAAAAATCAATTGGGAATTATAATTAACTGCGGTATCTGCACCGTGTATAACAGATATGTTATAGTTTCCTGCATACATGAAATGTGTGTGTGTTAGTATCTATTATTATGATCAGATCCAAGAAATTTAGTTAGTTTTCTTTGGTTTTCCTTTTCCACTGTGAAGGTGATGTTTTTGTGTATATTGCTTATGTCTTTGTGCAGTTCGATCATTTTGTCTTCTGTTTCACTGATGAGACATATTATAAATACTCCTGCATTCCTAAACTTATCAGGGACTGAAAGTTTTTTCTCCCGACAGATACTTATTCCTTCACAGTTTCGCGACCTTTTCCGTGCCTTGAAAGAGTTAAATTTATTTAAAGAACTTATTGCTTGCCGGTGAAATAGTCAAGATATCATTTCTCGTTTTTCGACCCCGCTGCAATTATGTTTTGTCATTTATGACATTTTACACCTAAATTGGCCTTTACGAACCGTACAGTACGAACTACGTTATACGCAATCGGTTACCCTTTCTGTGTATTCCTGGCATATAGAAATCTTTTACACGCATTAATAAGTTTTACCTTTCTTACTTCAACTAATCAATATTCAAATCCCAGCTGTTAACATTCCACCGAGCGTGGTGGGTGAACGGTTAACGTTCTGGCCTCGCATTCAGGAGGACGCGGGTTCGAATCCGCGTCCGGGCATCCAGATTTTGGTATTCCATGGTTTCCCCAAATCACTCCAGGCGAATGCCTGGACGCCTCGTTCAAAAGTTAATGGCCGAATTCCTTCCCGTTCCTTGCCCCCAATCCCATCCCGCCTCTAATGATCTCGACATCAACGAGGTGTAAAGCCATAAGAAATTAAATCTGAACATTCCACGATGACTATAAGTAAATTTAAACTATTGTCCTCTATCTTTGATGTGCTCCTTAATATTTTCCACCAGGAAGGAAATACGTTTTTTACTATCCCTTTTATCTAAGACGGATTTAAACGCCACCCATCCGGTTATAATTCATCGTCTTTCTTCTTACAATCTGAAATAACCCTTTATACTATTCCTGAAATTATCTTATGATTTTTTCCTTGAAATAAAATCAACAACACTATGAAATCTTTCTGCACCACTTCCTATATTACTCCACTCTATACATTTTATTTTTCACATTATTAATAGTTAACATAACCAAACTTCAATATCACTAACTGATCTCTAGGCCGCAGCCGTATATATTTTTCATAATTAATATTCCTTTCATAGTGATCCGGCATCTCTCTACCGATATCATTTATCCTCTCATCTCTTTCAGTTCATATCTTACAGTTTCCCTAAATCAACTTTCTTCATAATTATATTCTTATTTTGTAGTCTCCATGCCCCATTTTCTTCTTACTACCAGAGATTTTTCAAAAACATTGAATAATTATTTTGTATAGCCATTTTACATATATTATTCATAAAATAAATATTTTTTAATTTCTATTTTTTTTTTTTTTTTACTTATAACATTTTGCAAGTTATTAACTTACTTTATTACTAAGCAACGTGATTTGTGACCATTACAGATTCTTATTTAGTGGAAGTTCCTCACATCTGGCAATGAGACATGCGTTTGGTCAGAAATCCGCATACAGATACACATTTTGTGCCGTATTATTCTTCTGGTCGTCTATTCACGTAATGGAAAGTAAGTAAAGGAAACTAAAATTGTGATAATATCCTCGCTGAAGCACTTAATTGTCAGCTGTGGATATACATGAACAGAGAAACTGACGAATGAAGAGTTGTCGGGAGTGTACGGTATATTTATGCAGCTGCATTGCGGAGGAGAAAATTAAATTATGTTTAGCGGAGCGCTTCCCCCGTTTGATACGCCCACGCGGGCTCCACTGCGCATGCGCGTACTCCGCCGTAATTAAGCAATAAAATAGCCCTGCGGCGTCACGCCTCGCTCCCTCCCCGTGATTTCCGACCGCCGGAAGACAAGCCCTGGCTCTTCCTTCTCGGCCCGCAGCAATTTCGCCGTAAAAATGCCACCGTAATCGTTTGCTAGCAACCCGGCAACTGGGCCTAAGAGAAATAAAATACCACTTTAAATTGCTTCCCCGCTGCGTTTGGGCGCTTTAATTTGTAATTAACTTTTAATGAGTTTTTTTCTTGTTTTGCTTATGGGCGTGAAGATTTAAGCATGGATTGGTTTCAAACAGGAAAATACATTTGTGCCTTCGATTTGTCTTCAGATTCCTGTGACGATGAAGGTATAATCCATAGAAAGACTTTAGTTTTTACTGTCTCCATATTTGAAATATACATAAAGTAATCAAACCGCAGTAAGCTTCAAGTAATAACCATCTTTAAGTTTTGAAGACTATTTTAGTAAAAAGTAGCATAATATTTCATTGGGATTGTTCATTCGCTCGTAACACAATGTAGAAAAAAAACGAGCGTGGTTGGTGAGCGGTAAAACTCTGGCCTCACATTCGGGAGGACGTGGGTTCGAATCTCCGTCCGGGCCCCCAGATTTGGGTTTTCTATGGTTGCCAAAAATCGCTCCAGGCGAGCGCCATGATAGTTCCTTCAAAATGCCATGCCCGAATTCTTTCCCGTTCCTGGCCGCAATCAATTACCGCCTATAATCACATTGACATCGACAAGGTGTAAAGCGAGACATCCTGATTGCAGTTTAAATTGAGTTATTGGTGAAAATACCCACGAAATTCAGATGTGCAGTAGAAGTGGTAGTTTTAATAATAATGATGATAGAACCGATATAATAACAACTTACTGGAAGCTGCCATGAATTATATGGGGCTAGTATAAATTATTTTAAAATATTTCATAAATTTACGGTAGCTATATGTCTTAACAGAAAGTTTTTTTTTTTTTTTTTTTTTTTCCTCGTGCCCTTGCGGGTTCTGCAGACATCAAGTCGACAGTTAGGTTCTTGCCACATACTGTTCAAAAGCACTGTTTATGCCAGCTAGCACTTCTGTTTGGTTTGTTGGAAGAGGAGGCTTAAAACAATAAACTTTATATAAACCCATACAAAATGATCGATTGGAGTAGGTAAAACATATTAATAAATTCATGCTGCAGCTAATGTCGTAAGAACTTGACTATAGACCTGTCATTCGCAGAATCAGTATGTGGGAAACGCAAAAGATCCTTTGCAGTATGCTAACCAAAAAAAAATTTTTTTTGAGTTTTTTTATATGATTGTAAATATTTGTGATAATATGTCAAATAATATAGCTACACTAAATTGGTGAAATCATTTTAATTTTTATAATAACCCTGTAAATCTATGATAATAATCGTCCAGTGATCCTGAAATTTCTTTTAAAATCCCTGTTCCAGTTTTGGATTAGATACCTAGATATGTAAAGTCGGTTTATAGAAGTAATTTTTTATCTTCTAACATCTGGAGATTATCTGGAAGTTCTTGGGTTTGGAAACAGCTGGCGATAATATTGTTAAATTACAATGGTAGAAATTTAAACAACATTTTGTGGTAACTGCTCTTCAAACAAATATTGGCTCCCAGTAACATTCCGTTTATTTCTGTTTTCTTTGCAGCAGAGAATATTTCATTTCAGTCAACTGTAGGGAGGTTAAATTGGAGTTTAAGTGAAAGATATGGATGTGAACTGGAAAAATAAGAAAAAAAAAAACAACTGGTTCACTTTGGATATCTGTCATTTTATTAAACGTAGCGGCATATCTGTGCCAAATACGGGTGCTTGATATAATTTGTCTACCTGTGTTGTATCTTAGATGAAAACGTTGAACACCAGTAGTTTCTCTACATAAAAAAACTAAAATCATTAGAATCCTTCATAATTTTTTATTTCTTTCAGGCGCTCCTTGTCTTAACTACTTTATACTCAAGAATTTTATAGCTTTCAAAAGAATACAACTAATGTTTCTAAAAATAAATTATCCTTGTAATTTCTTCCTCCTGAATTAATAACAATGAAGTTACAATTTATTACTTAATTAGGAAAGTCTACTTTTTAGCGTTATAAGTATTAACTTGTAAAGTGAAGGCCAACAAAGAAACAATACATATGTACACAAATACATAATATTTTTTGTCATTCTTTAGCAGGAGGAATGAAAAGGGGAAAACATTCTTGAGGTGACCAAGGAGCTATATAGTTAGTAGTGAGTAGAGAGTAGTAGTGAGATTTGTTTTCACCTACAAAGGCAGGTGAAAAAAGGTTATATAAACGTATTCCTACACTCACGTTTCTACGGTAGAATGTGGAAAAGTTATATATATATATATACTATGTGGCACATACGAAAATTTTGTGAATTACATACGATCAACAGCGGGGTTGGTGGTTAGTAGTAGGATGAAGAAAGAACTGACTCAGTTGCAGAAATTGTTTATCTGTCAACTGAAACAGGTGTATCAATATCTCTGTGATATGTGGTGCTGCTATCTAGTGATATGTGATCACTTTTATCGACGCCAGCGCAGCCTAGCAGCTCGACTCTGAACTATCGCATACCCGTGACCTTCATTTTTCTTAATTTTGCCACTAACGGATTGAGTTCAGAAAAATTCCTTTCTTAATTAATGATATTACCATAGCGTAGAAAGTAGGGCGCTAATGACCTCGCCTCCGACGCGCCCTGAAGCCACAACAACAACAACAACAACAGCTTAGAACGTAATCTTTATAATGATACCTTATTTATCAGCTTTGGTTAAGTATGGAGGGAAAACACCCTATGGAAATAATGTATGTTCGAGAAATATGGTAAACATTCAAATCCGTCCATGAATTCTGTTGGGTTCTCCGTTAGGACAGTACCCAATGTGCGAACTATGTAGTCCCAGATTTTCACTCTGTAATTGTACGCCAGGTGAGGAAACGTTGCTCGTAATACAGGTTTCCTTTCAAAGAAAGTCGTCCACTAATTTCCTTAATTTTCTTTAATCTTCATGTATGGTTTTGAGTAGGTTTATTCTATTTTAACACGTTAAAATGCTACCTGAGGTAGCAGCTCAGAAAGATATTGAAAGATTGATAATTAAATACATATTACATGGTTCATTTATCCCATTTTTTAATACCACTAATTATTCTCTGCTTCTCCGTGCGTGTAAATGACAACATACATTACTAAAATCGGTTTAATTTTTGTCTGATCCGATACCTTAACGAACAGTTTGTAACATAGCAGTTCATAACATTAGCAAATTAAAAGCTTAAGGAGAACAGGAAAAAAATGGCAGGTTGAATAAACACTGTTTGCTCCGATGTGTTTAGAAAAGATAGTAGGATCTCTGAAAAAAAAGAGAAGAAGTTAGTTGTGAGAGAATTGTTGGTGGAAAAGTGGAACGAGCAAGACGAGATTAATTTAGCAGCGGATTGAGTTTTTAAATAATAATAATAGTTGCATAATGAGAAGATTCGAAACATCATATTAGTGGGGAGAAAATTTATTAGATCTTGAATAGAATCGAACCTGCAAATCTTCCGATCAAACTTAATTCAAAATTATTACAAACACGGTCAAAGGTGGTTGGTATTGGAAGGTTTTAGGCAGAGCAAACTAAATGAAATACATTGCAGAAGATTACAGTCATAATTCTATCTATAAAATCCATTTATTTAACATAAAAAAATCGTCATAAATTATGTGACACAGTGTTGACGATAAATTTAAGTGAAACCGTTGAACCTATATTACAACAAAGAACGTCAAATGTGCAATTGTATGTGAGATAGTAAACCAGAATAAATTTTAAAGTAGTTTGTTTCTCGTTAGGGGTAATCTTTAAAAAAAAAAAAAAAAAAAAAAAAAAAAAAAAAAAAAAAAAAAAAAAAAAAAAACTTTACCAATCGCTTTACACCTTATTTGAGATATTAATTTCGATTTAACTAAGAATTCTTTTCGCTGTAAGCTATTCGTTGCTACAAAGGTTTACTTTCTCAGATATTAGCTAAAATACTGAAGAATATGTCTATACTAATATTATAAATGCGAAAGTAACTCTGTCTGGCTGTTTGTCTGTCTATCTGTTTGTTAGGTTTCTTGGGCTAAACGGCTACTCCAATCGTGATTAAATTTGACAAGGAGATACTATTTGACATTAGATTGGACCTTGGATAGCATATTCTGTATAGATAAGAACATATTGTCACTAAATTAATAAAACTATCTGAACTGTGAAAGACAAACGCATAATACATATATGTCTTTGTAATGCCTAACGTCTGAGAGCAATGGCAGCGTAGCGCAGTGGTAATGTGCTTGCTTCTTGAGAACACTCCTGTGTGGCTTCGGGTTCAAACCCCCCTGGGAGCAATGAATTGTTTTCCATACTTTGAGCCAAGCCTAGGATTTTGTAGTAAGGATACCATGTTCTGGCAAATCTTTGGTTGTAGAATAGTGCCCTAGGCGTTTACTTTATTCAGGGTATAGTGGTTCCACAGACTACACCGAAATACTTTGTATCATTAGGAACGAAATAGGATACTTTTTTCCGATATGAATAAATGAGACAGGTTCGACGGTGGAATGGTATATCCATAGCGTTCTAGTCATATTATGCCGACATATCTTAGGTAACTTTAAGCATTGTGTATCCAATTCCAGCAATCAAATTCTAAATCCAAGTGTACGAAGTCGCGAGTAACAGCTAGTATATATATAAATCTGTAGACGTCACTGTAGCGAATAGATAAATGTCAAAATCTATTGAGATTTGTTCCCACAACTGGGAATTTAGTTATGGACTTTTGTATAAAGCGTAAAATTATTGCTCCAAACTTCACACAGTAAAAGTACTCTTAACTCCAGAAAAAATAAAGGAAGAGAGAACAAAGCCGCACTAAATTCACAGACAGTTGCTAGAGTCTTTTTAGAAATAGAGATTCCAGTAAACAACGTGCGACCTGACCCTAATTTGAAACACAAGCAGACTTATCTGCATTTTGTGTCAGTAGTAGTCCTTTGCTACTGTGCGGCTGTCTGTTGTTTTGTCTCTCGTCCGGCCCTTGTTTGCTGTAAACAAGGTCGGGGGAGAGACGTGCGTGAATGTACACGCATTGCGCGTCATTGCGTGCTCCCCTGTCACGCGAGGCCTTGTTTGTAGACGTCTATCAGCTGTCGCCTCTTAACGCGCACCACAGCACGGCAAAGTTCCTTCACATACTTAATGTGCCGTCAACGATCGTCTCCATGTTACGTCTAATTTTGGACAGATATATTCGGTACATCTTATATTGCCGAGAAATATAAAAATCCGAATGAAATATTCTCTGTATTCGATTCGACACTGGGAACATAGGTTGATTTTCATCGCTGCAGGTGAACCGGAAGGAAATCTGTCAAAGAATGTAATGGAAGTATGTCGATCCACAATTTCCATTGTAGAAGCCGGGAATCATGTAACAGGATTAGTAGAAAGGTTTATTAGTCGGAAGGGTATAACCATGTTGTGATACTCTCAGAACGTGACATGGGTTTTTAAGGCCTACCATGGTGTAATAAGTAAAGACAATTGTAACCTTTCTACTCCCCACCTATGATCATTTTTGCTAATATATTATTCATAGAACTTCTTTTTCCTGAGACTGATTGCATTCAATTTTATTAATAATTGTAACGCCAATGCAATTGAAATTGTTATTTTATTTTCCGGAAAATAAAACAACAATTTCAATTGCATTGGCGTTACAATTATTCATAAAATTGATCCTATCGCAATTGAGGAAAT